>CM035133.1:136014776-136112276 GCA_020205605.1 Panax ginseng | reverse complement strand
ATATTACTATTATTACAGTTATAATAATAATAATTATTATTACTATATTATTATAATAATTATAATAATAATTATTATTAATATAGTTATAATTATTTTTGTTATTAGTATTATTATTATTATTGTTGTTGTTGTTATTATTATATCATCTGAACATAAGACCCTTTAATTTAGACTAATTAGCAAATCTGACTCTCCCATTTGTCATGTTTTTGCTAAAGTGTTCCTTATAATTTTTTTGTCACAATTGTTCCTCAAATATGCATTAGTTGTTCAAAATTTTTCTTCTCTATTTTTGGTCAATTTTTGTTAGTCAAATGTTTTCCCAAACTTTTATCGTTTTCATTTATATATTCACTAAATATAAATATGTATATTATCATTTTCATTTAACTTGATCTAATTAATTAAATTATGAACTTGTGCGATAAATGATCTACATTAAAACATACTTTTTTCTAATGTAAAAATAAAATTTTAATACCCATAAAAAGTGCAAATTAACACAAAAAATTATATTTTTTTCTAAATATTAAAATTTACGAAAAACAAACTTATAAAAAAGTTATTACGAAACGAATCTTATATATATCATATAAAAAATATTAAAAATTATGTTAATTATCACATCTAGTATTTTAACTTTAAATATCACATCATGCCAACAATTAACCAATTTTTAATTTGTTAACATTTTTCTATTTGATAAAGAAAAAAAAAAAGAATCTATTTAATTTTTGATTTTGTAATTGCTTTTTTATAAGTAAATTATGATCTTGTTTTTAATTTTGTTTTCTTACCATTAATATTTTTTTATGTATTATACATTTTAAATGTATGCATACTCCAAAAAATTATTATAGTTTAAAATAAAATATTAAAATATCAATTAATGTAGAGAGAGAAAGATGAGAGAGGAGAGAAAAAGAAAAGGAGGAGAGAGAAAGAGAGAAAGCGTAGGAAGTAAGAGATGAGAGAGAAAGAGAAGGAGAATAGGAGAGAGAGAGAGAGAATGAGGAGGAAATTTGGATGGAATTTTGTGTGTGTGAGATGAAATGTCAGCCTTTAGATTAAGTTAGAATGAATCTGAGTCGTTGGTGTGCTTTGTCAAATTATTGAATTCAAATTGGCTTCTGTTTTATTATATAGATATATTCAAAACCTTATATTCTGGTTCTGGTCATCTTCTTTGAAGGCAATTGAGAGGAGTTACTCAAATCAAGAAAATGAATTAAGTTATTCTCATTTACAAAAAATCGATGCCAAGATATGATTAAGTCAGTAAAACAAATGAGTGCAATATTAATTAATTAATCATCAAACTTATTTAACATTATTTTATCTTATAGTAATATTGTTAATTTATTATAAGTAGAACGACATGAGAAAGCAAATGAATTAATACCATCTCATAACAAAGATCAAGTTTAACTAACATTAGCATGCTTTAGATTTCAGGCTTGGGGGGTCATATGACCCCCCCCCCCGCCCCCCCCCCCCCCCCCCCCCCCCCCCCCCCCCCCCCCCCCCCTAGTTCCGCCTCTAAATCTAATAGTACTAAATTAGTCTAAAACATGGTCTGATAGGCATAGAAATTATAACTACAATAAAATGTCCTATTTTAAATATATACATCGTAAATCATTTAATAACATATTTGCATAAAGCATTCAAGTCATTGATAATAGCATGTTTTATTACAATCTACTATTTAAGATTTAGTAAAGGATCGAATCATTACATCAATCATAACTTATACTCCATATGAAATCTTCACAAGAAAATTGTAACAAAAAATTGATATTCAAGAGAAGTTAAAGCAGATAAGCAAAGGCATGTACCTGACGCCAAGATGTCTCTTTCTCTTTATCAACTTAGGTTTAGTAGATAAAAATAAATTGGAGACATGAGTTGCAATTTATAATTTATTATATTGAAAGTTGAGGATAATATGATAATTATAAAAATAGTATTTATTCCAATTTCTTTTCCGTCCAAATCAGACTTATTTTAGACTGAAAATTTTGACAAGAAAAGTGACCAAATTTTCTATCCATTTCTTTTCTTTTTCGTTTATTAAAAAACTCAGAATAATAATATTTAATTAGTGTTTGACTTATCTCCATTTTTTCTCATTTAGATAAACTCGTTTACCATTCCCATGCGAAGCACATGGCCAATATTATTAAATGTAAGATAATATATTTAATAGGAATTTTGAGAATGTAGTTATAATTATTAAATATTTATTTAAACAATAAATTATTGAATTATATATTGTAGGTTCATTTTATTATCCTTAAAACTCACCTTCACCTTCAAACGGTGAAGAAGCTCTTTCAGTTTTTCAACTTCATAATTGATCTAGAAGGATCTAAGAAATCTATTGTTCAACTTAACTCATCTACCGGTAATCTTTCTAATAATGTATGTATCCTTGGTCCCAGCTCTCTCTACCATTCGATCTTCTCTTCACTCGATCCCCACAAAGACCTCCTTTCTCGATCGAGAATTTCTTTGTATCATGCAATCGCTATGAAAGCCCTTGCTTTAGAGGATCTCTGTTGTAACAAAAATATCGGCTATTTGGCTCTCTCAAGGGACAAAAACTCCAAGTTTTTTCTAATGCTATCAAGAGCAGATGGAACCACAACAAAATTTTGGCAATTTATAAGCAGAATGGGGAATTGGTAGAGAACCAAGCTAATATCCAATGAGGTTGTTGTTGATTACTACCGGGATCTCTTAGGTTCTTCCTTCGATCACTATCCTAGATTTCTTTGAAATGGAAAAGTATGTTACTAAACATATTATTTCTATCCAATCTTTTAATATGGTTCCCCTATTTTGGATGATGAGATTTTCTATATGCCTAAGTCTATAAATGTTAACAGGATCCACGGCCTGATGGCTTTAATGTTAATTTTTCCTCCATTGTTGGGATATCATTGAAATTTGAATTTACCTCTGCGGTGCATTATTTTTTTGATCTGAGCCACCTTCTTTGTGGAATTAATGCTATCATTATTGTTGCCTTGATCCCAAAGTCGATAAGCATTCATATATATCGACTTTAGGACAATATCTTCTTTGCATCTCTAAGATTATTGCTAATAGACTTAAGAAGGTCCTTCCTCTGTAATTGACCATGCCCAATCGCCTTCATTTCTAGTAGAGGACTAAGGCAAAGGGATCTTCTTTCCCTTTACACTTTTTGTGCTAGCTATGGAAGCCTTCTCAATTATTTTGAACAAGGATGCTCTTTTGCACGGCTTTAAATTCCACTAGCGAACCAAGGCCTTGCAAACTCACTCATCTTTGTTTTCTTGATGATTTGATAATCTTTTGCCATGGTAGCTTTTGCCTTGATTACAATCATTCATTCTTGTATTTAGTGTTTCTCATTGTTCTCTAGCTTAATTCCAAATGCTCGGAAGAGTCACCGTGTTTTATATAATGTTAAAGGCGAATGGCATAATAGCATTTGTTACATGGTGGGGTTTCATATTAGTGTTCTACCTATCGATTAATTTTTGGGGTTCCCTTATCTCATCAAACCTTTCCCACATGGATTGCATGCCTTTAATTCAACAAATCACTTTGCTAGAGTGTGCTCTCGGATCGTAAGATTTCTCTTTTACTCGGGTAGACTACAGACTAATCAAATTTGTCTGTTTGCCATTCGGTCTTATTAATCACTTACCCTTTTTTTTGCCCAAGTCATGATGAGATCAATTCAGTCGATTCTTTGTAGATTTCTCTTGAAAGGCTCATCTCTTTTCAAGTTTGAAGTCGAAGTCTCTTGGAAGGATCTATCCATGCCATAGTCTGAGGGGGGGTCTAGCTATCAAGAGTCTTATTGACTGGAATATGGCTCTCATCCTCCAGCACCTTATCAAGGTTATCTCTCATTCCCCTTCTTCTCTTTGGGCTTCATGGATTCAAAGCTCTATTCTTAAGTAGAGAAATTTCTGGCATATTGATATTCACTCTGATTGCTCTTGGATTTGGCTTAAAATCATTAAAATCATTAACATATCACAAAATAATCATAAAATAATTCATTAAATTGATAGAAACATAAAAATTGAATTTCTACAACTATGTTTTCTGTTAAAGTGAATGGAGCTCTTGCAAGCTACTTCCGAAGGTCCAGAGGACTAAGGCAAGGGGATCTTCTTTCCCCATATATGTTTTGTGCTAGCTATGGAAGCCCTCTCAATTATTTTGAACAAGGATTCTCTTTTGACTGGCTTTAAATTCCACTAGCGAACCGAGCCTTACAAACTCACTCATCTTTATTTTGCTGATGATTTATTGATCTTTTGCCGTGGTAGCCTTCCTTCAGTTACGATCATTCATTCTTGTATTTAGTCTTTCTCAATGTTCTCTAGCTTAATTCCAAATGCACAGAAGAGTCACTATTTTTTATATAATGTTAAAGAAGAATGGCAGAATAACATTTGTTCTATGGTGGGGTTTCATATTGGTGTTCTATCTATCAGATTTCTTGGGGTTCCCTTATCTCATCTAAGCTTTCCCACATGGATTGCATGCCTTTAATTCAACAAATCATTTGCTAGAGTGTCCTCCTGATCGCAAGATTTCTCTTTTACTCAGAGTGATGCGCAACTAATCAAATTTGCCTGTTTGCCATTCAGGTCTTATTAATTGACCCATTTTATTTTTCCCAAGTTTGTGATGAGATTAATTCATCGATTCTTTGTAGATTTCTCTAGAAAGGCGCATCTCTTCTCAAGTTTGAAGTCGAAGTCTCTTGGAAGGATCTATCCATTCCATAGTCCGAGAGGGTCTAGCTATCAAGAGTCTTATTGATCGAATATGGCTCTCATCCTCCAAGACCTTATCAAGGTTATCTCTCCTTCCCCTCCCTCTCTTTGGGCTTCATGGGTTCAAAGCTCTATTCTTAAGCAAAAAAATTTTGGTATATTGATATTCACTCGATTGCTCTTGGATTTGGCTTAAAATCATTAAACTTAGGCTTCTTTGCTTTGAAATTCTTTAGTTATAGATTTGGTAATGGTAACATCTTTAGTTTGTGGTTTGACCTGTGTGGTTTGAATGGCGGGCCTTATCTTCTTCTAAGTCTAGAATCTCTAACTCTAGGATTCCTATCTCTGCTAGAGTCTCTTGCATCATTTCTCAAGGTTCTTGGTCGTCTCGCCTCTTAGAAACCATCGTAACCATCATGAGGTGATGCGGTTTTGAAATTTATTAAATGAAGTTCATGTGTCTTCTGCTGAGAGGACCTCATATTACGGAATGGTATTGTCATTAGTTCCCTCAAGGCAAATAACATTTGGGAATCTATTCTTCCGAGAGGTCGAGAATATACCTTGGGCTAAGTTGCTTATGGCACAAGCTTCATGTGTCCCAGCTCTTTTATGTTGTGGCTAGCCTTGCGTAGGAGACCCTTATAAATGATTTATTCTTTCCTTTTCTAATTTCCGATTAGCTTGGCCTACCCCTTTGTAACTTGATCGCTGGCTTTCCCTCATCTTTTTTTGTCCTTACTCTAAAACTGTTTTATCTTCTGTTATGGATGTTGGGAATTGGCCTCATGTCCCATTCGTCTGGGACAATTTGGTGGAGTATACTCTTCAATTTAAGGGGAGGTTTATGCAATCTGAGATCCCGAAGTTGGTTTTTGCTACTTCGGTGTACAAAATTTGGGGAGCTAGGAACTCAATGGTGCATGACAAAATCAAACTGCCCCCTCGTTCTAGAAAATGAAATTGTGATGTTGACAAAATGAATGTCGTTCTTTTTGTTTTTGTCTCTTCTTTGAAGAAAGAAAGAAAATTTAAGGAAGAGAGAAATTTCAAAGAAAGCTAGTAGAATGAAAGAATATGAATAGACCGGGATGAATATCTAGTGTTCCATGTATGCTTGCAAGTGTTATGGAAATAAATAATCTATTCCTAACATTAGAATGATTTAATTTGGTTTCCAAGATAAGATAAGATTTGATTTGATAAAATATGATTTGATTTGATAAGATATTAACTATTTTATTTGGTAATATTTAATTTTCATATTTGATTTGATTCACCTTGCTTTATTTTCCAGAAAATTAAGGAAACAAGGAGATTGAGCAAGATTTGAAACATTTGCTGGAGATTACACAAGACATCGAGGGACCGCCCAAGATCCATTAGGGTTTAGCTTTTTGGGAATTAATATTTCTATAAATGAAAATGTTAGTTCTACAAGATTTTCAATTCCCTTTTTTTCCCTATATAAATAATGTGTTGAAACAATGGTCTATTCATGCGATGACCAAACAAAATCACAATTTTATGGCCACTTCTAAATTTCAACCAATGGTTCTCTTCCTTATAGTCATGCTTTCACTATTTGCTATTGATGAATGTAAGTAATTATTTCCTCATCATCCCTTATTTTCAAATTATTGTAAATACATTTTTAGTTTTTGTAATTTTTTTCTTTTATAAGAGGCAATTTATTTAAGAAATTATATAAGTATTTTATTAGATTCCAAAAACCCATTTTAGAATTAACTTTATTTTTTAAAAAAATATTTATTTTTGATACAGGTTTGATCAACAAAAGAGCTGAAATTACGCAAGATGGTGACAATATTCTCCCTACAAAGCTCAACACTATTTGTCTCCCAAGGGTATGTTTAGGGGGTATCCCTAGAAATTGTTGGTGTTGTGTTGAGCCTCTTAAATCACGTTGTTTTGATAAAAGATCTGAGTGTCGAGCCTTTTGTAAATGATCCTCCTTATACTGTTACAACTATTCCATGAATAATTTAATTAAAGTAACTCTCTATATTTAGATTTCCTGATGATAAAGCAACTGCGCAATATGAACTGCCATTAATTTCAACAATAATTCATGTTATACTTTAAAAAGGTTTTTCAGAATAATTCCATTGTCGTTCCAATGACCCGTTGATAATTCTCATATTTTGATTTCGATTATAAAGCAAGTGTTCAATATGAACTATCATTAATTTCAATAATAATATTTAATTGGTGTTTTCCTTATCTCCATTTTGTCTCATTTAGATAAACAATTTTACATTGAAATAATCAATTAAATGTAAGATTATATATTTAATTAGACTTTGAGAATTTAGTTATAGTGATGATAATTAAGCTCTTTATTTTGATTTATTTAATTATAATTATAAGATTATAAAGCAAATAGAATTCAATATGAACTATCATTAATTTTATCCAAAATTTGTTATTGCACTTTTATTAAGATGTTAAGATATCGAAATAAATTTCAAAAAATCTTAATAATAAATGTGATTTTAAAAAATCCAAAATTTAATTACTATAAAATTAGTTGAAAATTATAAATGGATTGAAAAAATTTAATTACTAAATTAGTTGAATTGTTATAATTAAATTAAAATTTATTAAAGCTTGAGTTTCGTAGTTCTGTTCGAATTAGAATTTCAAGTAAACTTTATCAAAATAAACCCTAGAGTAAAATTCCATTAAAAAAATTAAATTAAATAAAAATAATTATTTTCGCATAATCTTAACTAAATACTCCATCCGTCTTAGGATAAAAGTTTTTATTACTAATTTGGGTAGTCTTAAGTTAAAAGTTCACTTACCTTAAATAATCTATTTTTTACATAAATAAATCTTATAATACCCCTAATATTAATTGTTGTGGGTCCAAGTATTAATTAGGGTTCAAACCTAAAGTATTGAATGAAAGACAAAAAGACAACAAAAATCTCTAAATAAGTTAATGCACATTAAATTTCTCAGTAGGATAAAATTTTGGAATCTTAAATTTAATGAAATGTCCAAAAGAAAAAATATTTATTTTGAGGGTCACTGAGTGGTCGTACGAACCATGACTCTTTACACAACTGTTTAATAATCACAAAAATTGTGAACTTTTACTTGATGTTCAACAATCGTAAAAGACTGTAAACTCTTATCCCCCGAAGTATCATTAGGTGATCAGCCTAATAAGGCCAAATGTTACGCGTAACATTTAATCACGTTGTAATTACACAGCGTGATAATGTCGATTACCCGACCATAACTCAATACCCCTATTTATAGGGTTGTTCATACTCATTCAAAACCTCGGGATACCTACCAAAATATTTTGGATTGGATTAACATATCATCAAATAATCATAAAAAAATTCAATAAATTGATATAAATGTAAAAATTGAATTTAGTCGAACAAATGACATAAACTCCTTTTATAGACGGTCCAAGAAGTTTTTCAGGAAAAATTATAGTTTTAACAATAAGCGAAGTTAGAATGCACGGGAGTGCAGGATTTGCTTGTTGGGACGTACTTTCCTCGAGAAGGGTATTTCACGTCTCGAAATAGTAACTTAATTACACCATCAATAAGAATTTATTTAATTATTAGTTATCGATGGTAACTGCTTTGAAATTTTGTTTCGGTTTTTTTGACATCTTTGTAATTTATCCTCGAGTATATTCTTACACTATTAAAATTTCAAAGATAGTAATTATTTATTACTCTAGTAGCCTCATATGTCCTTTTTGGACAGATTTTAGTCGATAAAATATATTACTTATTTTCGGCATTTCTTTAATTAATTTTTCATACATTTTTATACTTTACTTTATCCATTAAACCGCATTAAATATTTTATTAATTTTCGTCCTCCTGGCCCCACCTAGATAATTATAATTTAGTTAGTTTTTGATTTTTTCATATTTTTCCCAACTTTGTTACTATTTATTTTAAACCTATTTATGTTCAAATTTGTGAAATTCTTTAAAATTCGAAAAAAAATTATGAATTTTGGAAAATATCTTTATAACATCAAATTAAACTTTTACCCAAAATTTTATCTTAAACTGAATTACAGAACCCAAATTATAATTGTTTTAATGTTTAAAACCTGATTAATATCTAGAGATCATTACGATATTCTTATTCTTTTCTCGTGATTAAACAATGCCTCTAAAATGTGAAAACCTTCATAAATAAAAAAATATGAAATACTTGAATTGATAAAAATAATAATACTCCTTTCATCCCTTTTATAAACAAAGCATCTTTATTAGTTTTACATGCAATTTAATTGATGAGATTGTCATTGCCTAGTAGCTAATTGGCTTAATTTGATTACGAAATATGATTGTACTCCTTCCATTTCTTTTTAATAGATGTTTTAGAAGAAAACATAAATTTAATAAATACTATTAATGCTTATTAATATTTTGTGTAATTATTGAGAGTGAATATTTAATATAGAGACAATATATGAAATTGAGTCATTAATGCTTCTTTAAAATCTAAAAATAAAAAGAAAAAAGAAACAAATTTGACTTTTTAAAAAGACAAATAAAAAGAAACGGATGGAGTAATAATCTATTCGACTTTAAATTTTTTGGGAATTAATATTTCCACAAGTGAAAATGGTAGTTCTACAAGATCCTCAATTCCCCTTTTTTCCCTATATAAACAATGTGTTGAAACAATGGTCTATTCATGCGATGACTAAACAAATTCACAATTTTATGGCCACTTCTAAATTTCAACCAATGGTTCTCTTCTTTATAGTTCTGCTTTCCCTATTTGCTACCGATGAATGTAATTATTGTAAATACACTTTTAGTTTTTGTAATTTTTTTCTTTTATGGCCATTTTTTTTGATTTATTTGTTAATTAACCATTAGAAGGTCCATATAAATTGGGCCATAACCTGGGCCATTTGATTTCTTGTTTGGGCTCTCTAATTACATTGTTTGGGCTATGTAAAAATAGCATGATCCAATAGATAAATTTTATCTTACCCTAATTATTTAATTAGGATTTCCATTCCACTCATTTTGGAATTTAAATAATTATCTATGTACCTTTAATTTTATAACCCAATTAGACTCACTTTAATTAGGTTTAAATTAAATAATAAATTGAGATAATAAAAGTAATTTCTTAGGTTAGTATAATTTTAAATACTATTATTCTTTAATATCATAACCCTTAGGTTATTTAATTTCCATACCTAATGTATAATTAGGTTATGTAACTTTTTCGTTTAATTCTTTTTATATAATTCATATATACATATATATATATATATATATATATATATATATATTTCCATACCTAATGTATAATTAGGTTATGTAACTTTTTCGTTTAATTCTTTTTATATAATTCATACATATATATATATATATATATATATATATATATATATTTAACCATAAATATTTTCTACATAAATAATAACATATTCATTCCATATATGTCATAAAATTTTCAATATCATTAATATTTAATTACCGTGTGACTTAAAATCTTGTTGTTGTTACAATCTCCAACTAAACTAAACAAATTCTTGAAAAATAAACCAACTAAAATGGAATCAGTCATCTTCATCTTCTTCATCCGCTTCGCCTTTCACATTTGAGGGAACCCATTTTGTTAATATCAAGAGTCAAAACTCAAAATTTGTACAGATCAAACCAAACCTGTGACGCCCCCAAAATAGGTATACATCGCCCATCTTGAGTCGCCAAATACATGGTACAAAATACAAATACAATCTTAAATATACAACAAGAGCTGTGAGTTTTAATACAAATATTGTCTTCTAGACAATATCCACTCTCATAATAAGTTCTCATTACAATTATTATCACACTATTTCATAGAATAGTGAGGACTACTAATGCTATCATCTGGACCATCACTCCGTTCCCCGACTAGTCCCTGCTACGTTCTCATTTCCTGAAGAGAACAGTGAAAGAAACGGTGAGTTTAACTAGCCCAGTAAGAAATATTATGACTAAGATAATGCAGGATAAATTATCATTAGCCTTCAACAATGTTAAGCTGATAAAATACAACAAGTTTAACTACAGCGGAATAAGCAATCCATTAAAAGAGTCAAGTAGAGAATAAAATCTACTATCTTTTATGATTTAAAAGGTTTTTCATCACTTTTATCGCCGAGACTCAAGCTTAATAAATAATCCACATCATCCTTGCACTACGACCAAGGATATTCATTAGTATCACGACCACAAATTATCCATGCACTACGGGCCAAGGATATTCGTGTATTCATCAATGGTCATGATCATGCCAACAATCGTCCCATCAATGCACTACGGGCCAATGAGGACTTTTACCACATCATTTGTAACATTACTACCATGATTATATCGAATAATCCTCGGTCATAATCATACCAAGTCCATCTATGCACTACAAAATACATATGACTTTCAATAAAATATAAACATGAGGATGATGACAATGATATAAGAATTGAATAAAACAAGTTCAAGAATTAATTTATCCGTAAACTAATAACGTCCAAATTGTCAACATGATACTTCTTTGTAAAGTAAAATTCAAGAATGCTCGTAAGAATATTTCCATGAAAAGATATCGATTAAACGCAAATATCAAGGATATTCCACTAATTTCATGGAGTATAGAAGTCAAAACTTTAACCAACCGAGTATAATAAAGAATGGAATAACAAAAGAAATCACCGTACATGTGATAGACCGCACAGCAAAGTTATTCCAATGTAATAATAAATAACGAAACTGTGTTTCTACAGAAAACATGCATGTGATATATATTCCAATGTAATAATAAAGACGGAACCAGTCCCACAGAAATCACATGACGTGATATTCCAATGTAATAATAAAAAGATGGAACCAGTCCTAGAAAATGCATGAGATAGGATATTCCAACATAATAATAAAGAATGGAATAACAGAAGAATTTCACCAAGTATAGGGTAGCCCGAGTATACAGGTTATTCCAATAAAATAATAAATAATGGAATAACAGAAGAATTTCACCCAAGTACAGAATAATAAATAATGGAATAACAGAAGTTCTCTTCATTAATACAAAAGAAATAATACCCCTTACCTTATAAAGAAGAAACTGGATATAGAAGTAGTGAAGTAGCAGAATAGTCTTCTTCTTTCTCTCTATAATTTCTCTCTAGAGTCTTAGTGAATTCGTAAGAAATAATGAAGGAATGAGCTTCTATTTATAGGAGAATGGATTGAATAGTAACTAATTCATGAACGGTCCAGATTGATTTACTTTTAAACGGACGGTTCATACTGATTCACTATTAAAACTTAAAGCAACGGTCCATACTGATTCACTGTTAAAACTTTAAACTAGCGATCCATATTGATTTACTATTATAAATTCAACCAACGGTCTGAAAAATTAGCACATCTCCTCATGGAATAATATTATACCCAAAAATAATTTGGACCGAAAAGAAATATATTGTTCGGGTGAATAGTACTCCATGAATAGTAACTCGTGAATAGTAACTCATGAATAGTAACTCAGTAAATAGTAACTCGTGAATAGTAACTCATGAATAGTAACTCATTAATAGTAACTCGTGAATAATAACTCCGACACAAAAAGTGTCCCGAATACCCGATTGAACAATATAACCTCCAGACATCAATTATCATCGAAATAGATGTCGATTTCTATTAACACAAATAATCCCAACACAATGAAACTATTAAATTCATCTTTAATCAACACGAACTTATTCATCATTAATAGTATAACTCACAATATTTAAGAACCAGATTGTTCCCAAGAAAGAGGGGGCTTTCCAATAAGGATTTCTTCCTATTGGCGTGCAATTAGGTAACCAAACCTCTCCTTGACAAAACTTCTAGACATTGTAAATATTGTAATTTAATAATATGAATAACTTTGTCGTCTCAATTATTGATTTAATAATATAACATATAATGCAGATGATACTGTGACAATAATCGAATCAATAATATGAGAGATATGATGCAACAATAATTTAGTATAACTGAATGACTTCTCACGTAAGCATCAATAATCAATACCGTATGCTACTATGCAACCACGCCAGACATCAGTTTCTTTACTACCGGGTAGTTCAACAGTTTTAACAGTAACACCTCCGCCATTATTTTTATAAAATATTCTTGTCGTTTTCTCAATCCGACAATAATTCCATTGCTGGGTCCACCAATGATTGTGCCGTTGTACGAATATTCCATGCTAAAACGAATATTCCCCGACCAATCGAATATTATATAATAACTTGCATACTTTGCAAAATTTATAAATATTACCCACAACTATAACATTATATCAAATTCATTCCATAATATTCAAAAATAATATTCATAGAAAAAATCATCTTTAATCATAAAATTTGGGGTCTTACAACCTCCCCTTCTTATGAAATTTCTCCCTCGAAATTAGGGTACGTACCTAGTATGTCGAAGAGGTAAGGATACCTTGATTTCATTTCAGATTCTAGCTCCCAGGTCATTTTCTCAACATCGTGGTTCCTCCACAAAACTTTGACTTGAGGTACAACCTTGAAGCGTAGAATATGCTCCTTCTTATCCAAGATTTTAATAGGAACCTCCTCATACGTTAAATCTTCCGCTATTTCGTCCGGTTCTAACTCAATAATGTGGTCCGGGTCTTTCACATATTTACGTAACATAGATATATAAAAAATGTTACGAACACAAGACATACTTGGCGATAAAGCGAGTCTATACTCCACAGTTCCTACTCGATCGAGGATTAAAAATGGGCCAATGAATCGAGGATTGAGCTTTTGTCGATCTTGTGAGGTTTTTATACGTTGTTGGATCGTTTGAATCTTTTCCGTAGTCATACGTACCAACTCCGGTCCCAACAACGTTGCTTCACCCACCTCATCCCAGCATACTGGAGAACGACACTTTCTTCCATACAACGCCTCAAATGGAGCCATGTCAATACTTGCTTGATAACTGTTGTTGTAGGAAAACTCCACTAATTGTAAGAACTTGTCCCAATTTCCTTTAAAGTCAAGGACACAGAGTCTTAATAAATCTTCCAGAGTTTGAATAGTCCTCTCTGATTGTCCGTCTGTCTGAGGATGATATGCCGAACTAAATCACAAATCCATGCCCATAGCTTTTTGCAAACTAACCCAAAATCTTAAAGTGAATCTCGGGTCTCGATCAAAAACTATGGATACTGGCATACCATGCAATCTTATAATCTCGTTTATGTACATAATAGCAAGACGTTCAAGTGTATAAGTTTCTCGTATTAGTAAGAAATGAGCAAACTTGGTCAATCTATCAACAATGACCCAAATCGCATCTATGCCTTGAGAAACCTTGGGAAGACCAGTAACGAAATCCATGGTAATGTGCTCCCACTTCTATTCTGGAATTTCAAGTGGTTGCAATGGACCTTTTGGCACTTGATGCTCCACCTTGACTCATTGACAAGTTAGACACCTTGAGATAGACAACGCTATCTCTTTCTTCATATTGCTCCACCAAAATGTATGACGAAGATCGCGATACATTTTGGTACTCCCAGGATGGATTGCAAACGGTGTGTTGTGTTCCTCCATCATGATTCTACACTTTAAATCAGGGTCGTTAGGAAAACAAAGTCTGGAGTTGACTCAAAATATTCCTTCTTCATCAATTCTTTCTTCCAGCATAGCACCTTCTTGCACTTTTTTCCTCATACGTATCACCTCCAGGTCTGTAGCTTGAGCAGCTTTAACTTTATCGATTAAAGTCGGTTCTACTCTTATATTTTCCATCATCACATGGGTCCCTGGAGTCTTTAACTCTATCTCCATCCTTTGCAAGTCACACAAAATGGGCCTTTGTGTTGACAATATCGCACTCGTACCCGCATATGATCTTCTACTCAATGCGTCAGCTACCACGTTCGCTTTTCCAAGATGGTATTGGATGGTATGATCATAATCTTTCAATAGTTCAAGCCAACGTCGTTGTCGCATGTTGAGTTCCTTTTGAGTGAAGAAATATTTGAGGCTTTTATGATCCGTAAAGATCTCCACTTTCTCCCCATACAAGTAATGCCTCCAAATCTTTAGTGCAAAAACGACTGCTGCCAACTTTAGATCATGAGTAGGATAATTCCTCTTATATTCTTTGAGTTGTCGAGAGGCATAGGCTATGACTTTCCCATGTTACATGAGAACACATCCTAACCCTTTGCCCGAAGCATCATCAGAGATGACAAATCCTCCAAGCCAGATGGTATTGTCAAAACTGGTGCTGAAATGAGTCTCCTCTTGAGTTCTTGAAAGCTCTTCTCACATTTCTCGTTCCAACCAAATTTTGTATCTTTCCGAGTCAGCTGAGTTAATGGAGTAGCAATTCAAGAAAACCCTTCTACTTAATCTCCGATAATAACCAAATAAGCCAAGAAAGCTACGTGATTTTCTACATCGATTTAGGTTGCTCCCACTTTGAATAGCTTCAATCTTTCTTTGGTCAATGATATTCCATGACTTGATACTACGTGCCCAAGGAATGCTACTTCCTCAAGACAGAACTCGCATTTCTTCAACTTGGCATAAAAGTTATATTCACGAAGCTTTTGGAGTATCAACCTCAAGTGTTGCTCATGATCTTCATGGCTTTTGGAATATATGAGGATGTCATCAATAAAGACGACCACAAAGTGATCCAAATATTCCTTGAATACTCGGTTCATCATATCCATGAAGGCAGCAGGAGCATTAGTTAATCCAAAACACATGACTAGGAATTCATAATGCCCGTACCGAGTTCTGAAAGCCGTCTTTGGAATGTCATCGGTTCTAATCTTCAATTGGTGATATCCGGAACAAAGATCAATCTTTGAAAAGAATTTGGCGCCTTGCAACTGGTCAAACAGGTCATGTATACGTGGCAACGAATATCTATTTTTGATGGTAACATGGTTCAACTCCCGATAATCAATACAAAGTCGCATACTCTCATCTTTCTTTTTCACGAATAGAACAGGAGCACCCCAAGGAGATGTACTAGGATGAATGAAACTGATGTCTAACAATTCCTGTAGTTGGGTCTTTAACTCCTGAAGTTCAATAGGAGCCATTCGATATAGGGCTTTGGAAATAGGTTTTGTACCAGGTTCAAGGTCGATACAAAATTCAATTTCATGCTCTGGGGTAGGCCAGAAAGTTCTTCAGGGAATACGTCAAGAAATTCATTAACAATAGAAATATCATTCAAAACTGACGTATTTTTGTTTAGATCCGTAACATGAGCTAAGAAAGCTTGACATCCATTTTTCAATAAACGAATAGCTTTATGGCTTGGGATGACAGTGATTGATTTTAATGGTTTGGTTGCTTGAATTCGCATAATAGGTTGGTTAGGAATATGAAAGCTAACAACCTTACGAAAATAATCAATTTTTGCATGATGAGTAGTTAACCGATCAATCCCTAGAATTACGTCAAATGCAAGTATTTTTAATGAAATAAGATTGACAGATAATGTGAGGGTACCGATTTGAACCAAACAAGACTTATAAATAGTGGATGTAATGAAGGTTTCTCCCAACGGAGTTTCAACAGCTAAGTCAAAGTCTAATTTCTTCGGAGTCAATTTTAAACGTTGAGCGCAAGTAGGAGAAATAAAAGAATGGGTAGAACCGGTATCAAATAAGGTATAAACTTCGCTTAGAGTTTATGATAAGCTTACCCGTGATAACCTCGTCGTTCCTTGCTTTCTCGGGAGGTCACGACAAACGCCTCCTCAGCACTACCGGTTTGACTTTTCTGGGACGGCCTTTGGTGCCTCCATCCTAGTTGAACTTGTCTTCGGTGAATGACAAAATCGGGCTAGGTGACCTTCTCTTCCATAATTATAACATGCTTTGGATGGCATTGCGCAGTTTGGACTGATATGTCCCTCCCCTTCGCATTTGAAACATATGATAGGAGGTCGATCTCCTTCCTTAACAACGGGTGTTGGTGCTGACGTCTTTCCATCATTGTTGAATTTCCTCTTCTTGAAATGTCCATTCTTATTGTTTTGGCCCTGATTACCACCGAAGTGGTTACCATTTCTGGCCTGTTGATTCCCTCCACGCTTGTTGTCACCGCTTCGATGATTACTCTCACTGGTATTATTATTTTGTCATCTGCTCTCTTTTGGTTGGGTTGACTCATTATCACGCCCAATAATCGAGCCCTATTAACAACATCCAATACAAACACGCTTTTATGAGAGATAAGATATTGATGTATCTTGGGTTTCAAACCTCTTAGAAACATTCGCGTCATTCTCTCCTCATTATCAACCAAATGAGACGCAAACCGACAAATTTCGACAAACTTGGCTTGCATCATCGCGACACGGCCATGTTATTTTGCTCCAGCTTAATGAAATCTACATGTTTCATGTGACGAATACTTTCGGGAAAGTACTTGTCGTTGAACAGCTTCTTGAACTTCTCCCAAGACATCTTCAAGTGCGGCGTTTGAGTACGCTTTTACGATTCCCACCAAGAATCGCTTCCGCCCGCAAATAACATGAAGGTGGCAAGGGAACCTTTGCTCCTGAGCAAACCAAGACATCAAATATCTTGTTGATTTTCTTTATCCACGCCTCCGCTTTTAAGTGGTTTTGGCTCTCCAAAAACTCCGGTGGTCCCAGCCCTCGAATCTGTTTGGCGGTGACCATCCGAGAGTTGCCAGTGTTTCCACCTGCATTTTGGACAGGAGCTGCTCTCGCTTGATGTTGCATGAATTGCATGAAGCCTCGGAACATTCCATCGTTCATCATTTGGTCAGTGTTGTTGTTTCCCTGAGGATTGTCGCCTTCTTGATGGACATTATCCTGATTATTGATCTGTGGAGACTCAATCGGTCTCCTCGTGCTCCATTGATGTTCTCAACATTATCGGATGCCATTTTCAAATACTGCCACAAAACAAGGGTTAATTAACATATCACATATTATCCCTATACTCTGACCGACCAATTAAATAACAAATAAATTTAGATAGGTCATACCAGCGAAGGAATTCCCCGTCTCTCCCCTCCTAGTTCTTGTCTCACATCTTAGCCAGGGATCATATCCCTAAGCTTTGATACCAACTGTGACGACCCCAAAATAGGTATACATCACCCATCTTGAGTCGCCAAATACATGGTATAAAATACAAATACAATCTTAAATATACAACAAGAGTTGTGAGTTTTAATACAAATATTGTCTTCTAGACAATATCCACTCTCAGAATAAGTCCTCATTATAATTATTATCACACTATTTCATAGAATAGTGAGGACTACTAATGCTATCATCTGGACCATCACTCCGTTCCCCGACTAGTCCCTGCCACGTTCTCATTTCCTAAAGAGAACAGTGAAAGAAAGGGTGAGCTCAACTAGCCCAGTAAGAAATATTATGACTAAGATAATGCAGGATAAATTATCATTAGCTTTCAACAATGTTAAACTGATAAAATACAACAAGTTTAACTACAGCGGAATAAGCAATCCATTAAAAGAGTCAAGTAGAGAATAAAATCTACTATCTTTTATGATTTAAAAAGGTTTTTCATCACTTTTATCGTTGAGACTCAACTTAATAAATAATCCACATCATCCTTGCACTACGGCCAAGGATATTCATTAGTATCACGACCACAAATTATCCATGCACTACGGGCCAAGGATATTCGTGTATTCATCAATGGTCATGATCATGCCAACAACTATCCATCAATGCACTACGGGCCAATGAGGACTTTTACCATATCATTTGTAACATTACGGTCATGATTATACCGAATAATCCCTAGTCATAATCATACCAAGTCCATCTATGCACTACAGGCCACATATGACTTTCAATAAAATATAAACACGAGGATGATGACAATGATATAAGAATTGAATAAAACAAGTTCAAGAATTAATTTATCCAGGAACTAATAACGTCCAAATTGTCAATATGATACTTCTTTGTAAAGTAAAATTCAAGAATGCTCAGAAGAATATTTCCATGAAAAGATACTGGATGAAGCGTAAATATCAAGGATATTCCACTAATTTCATGGAGTATAGAAGTCAAAACTTTAACCAACTGAGTATAATAAAGAATGGAATAACAAAAGAAATCACCAGTATGTGATAGATCAGACAGCAAAGTTATTCCAATGTAATAATAAATAATGGAACCAGTCCCACAGAAACATACGTAGACGAGGATATTCCAATGTAATAATAAATAATGGAATAATGTAAGAATTTCACCATGTATAGGGTAGCTCACAGATACAAAAGTTATTCCAATGTAATAATAAATAATGGAATAATGTAAGTTCTCTTCATTAATACAAAAGAAATAATACCCTTACCTTATAAAGAAGAAACCGGATATAGAAGTAGTGAAGTAGCGTATAGTCTTCTTCTTTTCTCTCTATAATTTCTCTCTCTCTAGAGTCTCAAAGAATTGTAAGAAATAATGAAGGAATGAGCTTCTATTTATAGGAGAATGGATTGAATAGTAACTAATTCATGAACGGTCTAGATTGATTTACTTTTAAACGGACGGTTCATAATGATTCACTATTAAAACTTTAAACCAGCGATCCATATTGATTTACTATTATAAATTCAACCAACAGTCTAAAAAATTAGCACATCTCCTCATGGAATAATATTGTACCCAAAAATAATTTGGACCGAAAAGAAATATATTGTTCGGGTGAATAGTACTCTGAATAGTAACTCGTGAATAGTAACTCGTGAATAGTACTCTGACACAAAAAGTGTCCCGGATACCCGATTGAACAATATAACCTCCAGACATCAATTATCATCGAAATAGATGTCGATTTCTACTAACACAAATAATCCCAACACAATGAAACTATCAAATTCATCTTTAATCAACACGAACTTATTCATCATTAATATTATAACTCACAATATTTAACAACCGCATTGTTCCTGTGAAAAAGGGCTTTCCAATAAGGATTTCTCCTATCATGCCAAGCAATTAGTTAACCAAACCTCTCCTTGATAGAACTTCTAGACATTGTAAATATTGCAATTTAATAATATGAATAACTTTGTCGTCTCAATTATTGATTTAATAATATAACATATAATGCAGATGATACTGTGACAATAATCGAATCAATAATATGAGAGATATGATGCAGCAATAATTGAGTATAACTGAGTGACTTCTCACGTAAACATCAATAATCAATACCGTGTGCTACTATGCAACCATGCGTATTATTGTACTTTTACTATCGGGTAGTTCAACAGTTTTAACAGTAACACCTCCGCCGTTATTTTTATAAAATATTTTTGTCATTTTCTCAATTCGACAATAATTCTGTTGCGGGGTCCACCAATTATTGTGCCGTTGTACGAATATTCCATTCTAAAATGAATATTCCCCGACCAATCGAATATTATATAACAACTTGCATACTTTGCAAAATTTATAAATATTACCCACAACTATAACATTATATCAAATTCATTCCATAATATTCAAAAATAATATTCATAGAAAAAAATCATCTTTATTCATAAAATTTGGGGTCTTACAAAACCCAAAACCCAAAATTCATTCATTCCCATCAAACTAAAACCCAAAATTTGTATATATCAAACCAAACCCAAAAATCATTCCAATCAAAATAGAAGGAATCAGGTGAATCAAGACCAATATTAACTGAAAAACCATGAAAACATCCTAATTTGGTCCATCTTTTTTCCCACTCATCAAAGAGTTCAATATAATAACAATAAAATTGGACTAAAAATTATCCAAAGAAAGAAAAGAGAAGCATGCATCCAGTTCCCCAACTTCACGCTCCTCATTCACTCAGACAACTCCCATAGAAAAACTCGAAGGAACTTAAAAAATGGAAGAATATGGAAGCAGAGCAAAAGCTCATCTACAACTTCGTAATCGCCGAGAAGCAATTACGTAATGTAGATCTCGCTTGGGATCCAGAGAATTTTTCGTCTTAGCTCAGAAAAGCGGCGTCACATATCGACGGCTCTGATTTGATCTTGGCCATCGTCGATGTTCTCCCCGCCGTCGACAAGCGGATCAACAACCACCACAAATCTGAAACCCCCGAAACCAAGCCCATACACCCCTGCTTCAGATCAATTATCCTAAGTCTAGACCCATTAAAAGCATACCCCTTCTAATGTGCGCAATCTAAGCTCCCACGATCTACAACCCCAGACTTTGCAAACATAGATTGGTAGATAGATTGATAAGGTGGATAGTTTGATGGATGGCACATAGAGTTTGAGGGCTATCATCAGCGGTGGAGGTCAGGTGGGTCTCTAAGCTAAAGGACTCCATTTTCCCTCCCTATGTGGAACTAGGACGGACAAGGAGAGAAATATCTTACAGGGTCATTATAATCATTATAAAATTAAGTATAATTTAATTTAATTAATTATTTAGCTTACTTTCTCTCTCCTTGTCAACATTGATACATAGATTTAATTGATTACCATGTATTGCCACATCATTCTTCTGTTAAATGGTTAACAGACATAGACGGCAAAATCACTTTTTGTAAATAATGTATGGTTCGATGAGTTGATCGTAAAAAAAATTACTCCGGTGATGCATTTGTAAACCGACCCCTAGTAGAATGGGGAAAAGAGTATTTAATCCTATATATTGAACTATGAGGGACACACTACTATAAAACAGTAAATAGATAACGCAGAAAAAACGTTGTGGTTTCAATCAAAAAACCGTCGTGGTTAAGGGTGTCATCTATTTGACACCCTTACACAACGTTTTTAAAACGTTGTAGTTAGACACATTATACAACGTTGTTTAAGAAAAAAATGTTGTAGATTTGTTTTCCATAAATTAGTAGATGCTTGAAAACGTTGTAGAAGGTATGATTCCACAACATTTTTTGGATAAAAATGTTGTAGTTTAATATATCGCATAACGCTTAGGCACATTTACACAACGCTTATAATATGTCATCTATTTAGAAGGTGTCATTTATTTATATAAATATACAACATTTTTAAAATGTTGTAGATAAAAAAGGTTGTGGTTCACCTATATTACCAATGCAGCTGCATTATGCTAATGCCATGATATATAGCTAAAAGGTCTAAATTCTCATTTAAATTTAAAGCCAAAATATATCAACCATTCAAAATATATCCCAATAATATCATTAGTTTATAGTTTTAAATTACTATATCCACAAAATATATACCAAACTATCCACATATACATCTCAAATTCACTTTTCAATCCACAAACTAAACCACAAAATAAACCAAACTATTCATAAAATTAAACTACTACCTAAGCATGTGCAAAAAAGCCTAGGTTCTCCCAAAATATGCCAGTAACTTTTGCTAAGAGAGATTGTATGCTACATCATGATTAGTGGATGATATTAGGCCAAGAGACAGGCCAAGTGATTGCTCCTTGTAAAAAAAGAACTTCAACCAATCTTGGGAAAGAAATGATACTAACACACAACACCAAACCAAAAAACATAATAAATAATAATAACAGCACCAAACCAAAAAACATAAAAATAAATAAGAATAAAAGGAAGTAGAGCTAACCTTTACGTAAGAACCTTTCGGATCGATGCTTGCTTTACAAATGATGACTTAGAGATCCCTCGATAAAGCTTGACCCCTAAAGACCGGCTTAGGCCTTCACCGAACTAGCACGTACATCACCATTAGGACATCCCGGTCGAGGCAATGGTCGAATCCAATTTTTTTTTAAGGAAACTCTTTCGAGATATATGTTCCAATATTGAGGATATGTTATGTAGAAGCCAATCATGAACTTGTATGGCACGAACATGAATAAGCAGTATATATCGGGATCCGAATTAGCAAAAATGGAGCATTCTCGCTCAAGGAAATTCTCTCCGATCCTTTTTCACCAAAATAAATCGAAAACCCAAGGTGCTCAAACTTTTCCATAGTTAAAACATGACATAATCAAATTAAATTAGCATATTATTATAGCAAGTATAATACATACTCTTACACAATGTAGCTACAAACCAAAAGCAAATGCACACAACTCAGAATTTATAGGTAACATGAAAATCTTACAACTCATACTTAAAACCTAATTATATTTAAACGCCTTAAAGGACCGCTAAATAAAAGTAGTAAAATTAAGACATTGCCATTTAAATGGAAACAAAGCAAATACACAACAGAACAAGGTTTAAGAGGTTTGACAAGATTACTTTTTATGTAATTTGAAGGGAAAAAATAGAGAACATGCTAACAACTTAACGAATACCATAAGCAATCAAGTGCCTAAGTATATCGCAAAGAATGTAAATCAGTAGTTATACTTAAAGTTTAAACTAAAATATAGCCACACCTAACCAATAAAGCGTAAATAGGAAAGAGAAAAGTATACACCAAAGAAGTTCTATAATTAGTTTTCACTTTTACCTCGTAATATGATGATTTGAAGTCTAAAGGTTCATGACCTCACCGATGTTCCATTGGTTAGTTCGACAACACTCTTGGTGTCTCGAATTCTATTTATCGTCACCTCAAGACCATTCACGCTTCCTGACAGACCAATTTATCTGCTCCCAAGCCACTTTCCTATAACATTAAGCACTGGGTAAGTATTCTCTATTTGAGCACCCAAATTGTAATCCCAACCCCATTATCAAAAATCAGAAGTAAACACAAATATGATATTCTAAGAGTCTTAATCCAACCCCATTTTCAAACTCTCATAACAAAACTGGTTAGTGATAAAAAAAATGAATTAAACATATAACAAGAAATTTCTTCAGATCTTTCCCTGCTGCAATGTCACGTAGGATTGCAAGAGCTCTGTTGATTTCAATTCTGAGGACAATTGCCACACCTAAGACAATATTCTCATGAAGTATAACTTCTGGAAAGTTAGGTGGAGACCTGATAATGTAAGGAACATAGCACAAGGTATTAGATAACTTCAGATTGAACAACAAGAGTGTGAGAAACACTGACAAGCTTACTTATTGATAAAGTTGGATGCATTTGACCATAGAAAAGGATCGCCAGAGCCGTGATATTAGGATATGACATACTAAAGTGAGCAAGTGGTATTCAATCAATTCAAAAAGCGCCCAAATAGCAGTGGCAAAACCAAGCACGCCAGTAGCAATCTTCTTGTTTCTCCATAGGAAATAATCATTGAACTTTTTTTCTTTTCTCTTCTCTTCTCTTCCTCCAAATGTTAAGATTTACTTCCCCCACTAACATATAGTAGTATTATAAAGATTAATTAAATATTTTATGTAAAATCTCAAATTTTACGAATAAAAATTTAATTTTCTCAAAATATTTTTTTCAAAATTATAATGTCGATTTGAAATAATGTTATAGTTGTGGATAATATTTATAAATTTTGAAAAGTATGCAAGTTGTTATATAATATTCGATTGGTCGGGGAATATTCTTTTTATCGGGGAATATCCATACGAGAGTACAATCATTGGTGGACCCCACAATGGAATTATTGTCGGATTGAGGAAAACGAAAAAATATTTTTATGAAAATAACTACGTGAAGTTTTACCGTTAAAATATTGAACTACTCGGTAGTAAAAGTACAGTAATACGCGTGGTTGCATAGTAGCACACGATATTGATTATTGATGGTTACGTGAGAAGTCACTTAGTTTTGTTCAATTATTGCTACAAGAATTGCTTTGATAGTAAAATCTTTTATATAAAAATGTAATATTTTTATAAAGTTTTGTTTTATTTGATTATAAATAGAATATATTATATTTTATTATGCATAGTGTTTGTATAGTGCCTCGCATAGTATTTGTATAGTAAAATCTTTTATATAAAATGTAATAGTTTTTATAAATTTTGTTTTATTTGATTATAAATATAATATATTATATTTTATTATGCATAGTATTTGTATAGTAAAATCTTTTTATATAAAAATGTAATACTTTTATAAAGTTATTTATTTTATTGGATTTTAAATTATATATATATATATATATTATAAATAGAATATATTACATTTTATTGCATAGTAAGCTTTCCATTCTCCTATAAATAGGATGCTTAGTTAGAATTGAAAACACACCAGAAATTCAGAGAATTCTTCTTCTATAATCTTGAGCGTATTTCTTTAGAGTTTTAAGAAGCTTTGAGCGTAGAAAACAGTATATGTTTTCTTCAAGAATATCCTCGCCTACCCGCCTAATACTCTTCTTTTTTTAAGGTAAGGGTATTATTCTTTCGTATTCATGAAGAGAGTTGTTTTTTTCAATACTCGTAAGAGTTGTTATTCCATTCTTTATTATTATGTTGAATAACTTTTTACTGCCATGCTAAGTACCGCATAAATAGTGAAATTCTTCATTATTCCATTCTTTATCATTCTATTGAATAACTCCGTTCGTCATGTGATCGATCGCATGCCCGTGAATTCTGTTGTTATTTCATTCTTTATTATTAGTTGGAATATCCTGTCTGTGCGAATTACGCATGACCTGGTTTCATTCTTTATTATTCTGTTGGAATATCCTGTCTGTGCGGATTACGCATTACCTGGTTCCGTTCTTTATTATTTTGTTGGAATATCTTGCCTATGTAGATTACGCATGACCTGGTTCCATTTTATATTATTCTGTTAGAATAACCTGTCTGTGCGGTCTATCGCATGCCTGGTGAATTCTGTTGTTATTCTATTCTTTATTATTCTGTTGGAATATCCTGTCTGTGCGGATTACGCATGACCTGGTTCCATACTTTATTATTCTGGTTGAATAACTCGTCTCTGCATGCGGTCTATCGCATGCCTGGTGAATTCTGTTGTTATTCCATTCTTTATTATTCTGTTGGAATAACCTGTCTATGTGGATTACCGCATACATGGTGAATGATCCTTTGTATTCATTCTTTATTAAATTGTGGAAATGATCTGTCTACGTGGATTACGGCATGGCGGGTGAAAATCCATTTGTAGTTTCATATATTCTATTATACTGAGTTGGTTAAAGTTTTGGCTTCTATACTCCATGAAATTAGTAGAATATCCTGGATATTTGCGCTTCATCCAGTATCTTTTCATGGAAATATTCTTCTGATCATTCTTGAATTTTACTCCACAAAGCAGTATCATGTTGACAATTTGGACGTTATTGGTTCCTGGATATATTAATTTATAAATTTTTAAAATTTATTCTTGAACTTGTTTTATTGAATTGTCATCATCCTCATGTTTATATTATGTTGAAAGTCATCTGTGGCCTGTAGTGCATAGATGGACTTGGTATGATTATGACCAGGGATTATTCGGTATAATCATGATCGTAATGTTGCAAATGATGTGGAAAAAGTCCTCATTGGCCCGTAGTGCATTGATGGACAGTTTTTGGTATGATTATGGCTATGGATTCTCTTCGGCCAAGGGTGCAAAGATGAATTATTTTATGGCATGATCAGAACCGTTGATGAAAACACGATTATCTTTGGCCCGTAGTGTATGGATAATTCGTGGTCGTGATACTAAAGAATATCCTTGGCTTGTAGTGTAGGGATGATTTGATGATGTGTATTATTTATTAAGCTGAGTCTCAGCGATAAAAGTGATGAAAAAACATTTTAAATTATAGAAGATAGTAGATTTTATGCTCTACTTGACTCTTCTAATGGATTGCTTATTCCGCTGCAGTTGTTGATCTAAAACTTGTTGTCTATTGTACTCTATCAGTTGTTATATTGTTGAAGGCCAAGGATAATATATTCTGCATTATCTTAGTCATAATATTTCTTACTGGGCTAGTTGAGCTCACCCTTTTTTTCATTGTTCCCTTTAGGAAATGAGAATATAGCTGGGACGAGTCAGGGAATGGAGTGATGGTCCAGGATAAATGGCTTTAGTAGTCCTCGCTATTCTACGGAATAATGTGATAATAATTGTAATGAGGACACCATTGAGTGTGGATATTGTATAGATGATAATATTCTTGTTTAAACTCTCAGCTATGTTTTGTCGTATTTTACACGACTGTTGTATAATTAAGTTGTATTTGAATTTATGTACCATATATCTGGCGACTCAAGATGGGTGATGTATACCTGTTTTGGGGGCGTCATAGTTGGTATCAAAGCTTAGGGATATGATCCCTAGCTGAGATGTGAGACAAGAACTAGGAGGGGAGAGACGGGGAATTCCTTCGCTAGTATGACCTACCTAAGTTTATTTGGTATTTAATTGGTTGGTCAGAGTATAGGGATAATATGTGACATGTCAATTAACTTTTGTTTTGTGACAGTAAAATTACATCTGAAAATGTTGAGATCAGCAATGAAGCACATGAGACCGTTGAGTCACCAACGATCAATACCCAGGATAATGTGCAACAGTAAGATATTAATCCTCAGGTAAATAACAACACCGATCAAATGATGAACGATGGGATATTTAGAGGCTTTATACAATTTATGCAACATCAGGTAAGTGAGACTCCTGTTCGAAATATAGGTGTAAATAATGGCAACCTACTATTTGGTCACAATGGGCAAGCGCTTTAAGGAACTGGGACCACCGGAGTTTTTTGGGAAAGCCAGAACCACTTAAGGCGGAGACGTGGTTAAAGCAGATCACCAAGATATTTGATGTCTTAGGATGCTTTGAGGAGAAAAAGGTTCCCTTTGCCACCTTTATGTTGCGTGAAGAAGTAGATCATTGGTGGGAATCTGTAAAACGTACCCAGCCGACTGCACTCAAGATGTCTTGGGAGAAATTTCAAGAATTATTTAACGACAAGTACTTTCTTGAAAGTATTCGTCACATGAAGGAGGTGGAATTTATCAAGCTGGAGCAAAACAATATGACCGTGTCGCAGTACAAGGCTAAGTTTGCGGAGTTATCCCGATTTGCATCCCATTTGGTCAATAATGAGGAGCGAATGACGCGAATGTTTCTGCGAGGTTTGAAACCCGATATACGTCAATACCTCATTTCTCACAAACTTTGTTTATATTCATATGTTGTGAATAGGGCTCAGTTATTGGAGCGTGATAATGAGTCAGCACAACCAAAAGGCAACAACAAACAACACGATAATAATGGTATCAGTGGCAACGGCCATCGGAAAAATGATAACCATCGTGGGGGAAATTATCATGCCAAGAATGGTAACCACTTCGGTGGTAATCATGACCAAGATAATAGAAGTGGAAATTTCAAGAAGAGAAGGTTCAATAATAATGAAAAGACAGTAGCATTAGCACCTGTTTCAAAGGAAGAAGAACGACCACCGGTCATATGTTTTAAATGCGGACAGAAGGGACACATCCGTCCAAACTGTACGCAGCAATCCAAAGCGTGTTTCAATTACGGAAGAGAAGGTCACCTAGCTCGATTTTGTCATGTAGTGAAGTCAAGTCCAGCTAGGATAGTGATGCCAAAGGATGTCCCAGACAAGTCAAAGCTGGTAGTTTAAGTGAGAGTGTTTGTCGAGGAACCCGAACAAAGTTGTCACGGGTAAGTTAATCATAAATTCTTGTGAAGTCTATACCTTATTCGATATCTGTTCTACCCATTCTTTTATCTCTCTTGCTTGCGCTCAACATTTAAATTTGACTCCGGAGAGATTAGACTTTGACTTATCTGTTGAAACTCCGTTAGGAGAAACCTTCGTTACCTCCACTGTTTATAAATCTTGTTGATTCAATTCGTCACCCTCACGTTACTTGTCGATCTTATATCTTTGAAAATACTTGCCTTTGATGTGATTTTAAGATTCGATTTGTTAACTACTCATGAAGCTTTTCGTAAGGTTGTTAGCTTTCATATTCTTAACCAACCTGTTATGAGAATTCAAGCAACCAAACCACTAAAGTTAATCACTGTCATATCAATCCATAAGTAAAGAGTCCCGAGCCTTTATCTGGTGACTTCCTTGTGTGGAATGCACCGAAGCCAAATTTTCCATAGGGGACGTTGTGAATAACGGTGGCAAGTTGATAGGTATCAATGTGACATAGTATCCAAGTCTTGGATGAGAGTCACAGTTTTGAATGATATTTTTATTGTCAATAAATTTCCTGACGTATTCCTGAAGACTTCTTAGCCTACCTCTAGAGCGTGAAATCAAATTTTGTATTGACCCCAGTACAAAACTCATTTCTAAAACCCTTAAATATTTCTTCAACGAAAACAAATGTATTATGCGCCAAAGACGTTGGCTCGAGATATTGAAGATTATGATCGTACCATTCAATACCATCGTGGAAAAGCGAACATGGTAGCTGACGCGTTGAGTAGAAGATCATATGCGTTTACGAGTGCGAATATACGAACCTACGTGAAGATAACGAATATATAATTAGAACTGAATTTAGTCAATAAAGTTAAAGTCGCTCAAGCTACAGACCCGGAGCTGATGAACACGAAAAAGAAGGTTCAAGAGGGCGTTATTCTAGAAGCAAGAATGGATGAAGAGAGGAAATCTCAACCCTCGATTTTATTGGCCCATTTGAAATCCTCGATCGAGTAGGAACTGTTGCCTATAGACACGTTTTACCGCCAAATATGTTGCGTGTTCATAACGTTTATCACGTACCGATGTTACGTAAATATGTGGATGACCTGAACCACATTATTGATTTAGAACCGAACGAGATAGCGGATAATTTAACGTATGAAGATGTACCTGTTAAAATCCTGGAATATATTCTACGCTTAAAGGTTATACCTCAAGAGTTAAAATCTGACGAAGTGTCCTTATTTTTTCTAATATATAAATGCGTCGTAAATTTCGAGGGCGAAATTTCATAAGGAGGGGAGATTGTAAAATCCCAAATTATACGAATAAAGATTTAATTTTCTCGAAATATTCTTTTTGTCGGGGAATATCCGTACGATGGTACAATCATTGGTAGACCCCACAACGGAATTATTGTCGGATTTAGAAAACGACAAAAATATTTTTATAAAAATAACGGCGGAAGTTTTATCGTTAAAAATGTTGAACTACTTGGTAGTAAAAGTACAGTAATACACGTGGTTGCATAGTAGCACACGGTATTGATTATTGATGCTTACGTGAGAAGTCACTCAGTTTTGTTCAATTATTGCTACAATAATTGCTTTGATAATAAAAATTTTTATATAAAAAGGAATACTTTTATAAAGTTTTGTTTTATTTGATTATAAATAGAATATATTAAATTTTATTGTGCATAGTGCCTGCATAGTATTTGCATAGTAAAATCTTTTTATATAAAAAATGTAATACTTTTCAAAAGTTTTGTTTTATTTGATTAAATATAATATATTATATTTTATTATGCATAAATGCTCATATAGTGCTCAGATGTGTTTGCATACTTTTTATAAAAAATGTAATATTTTATAAAGTTATTTGTTTTATTAGATTTTAAATAAAATATAAATATATATATATATATATTTATATTTATTATAAATAGAATATATTATATTTTATTGCATAGTATCTTTCCATTCTCCTATAAATAGGATGGTTAGTTAGAATTGAAAACACACTAGAAATTCAAAGAATTCTTCTTCTATAATCTTGAGCGTATTTCTTTAGAGTTTTAAGAAGCTTTGATTCAAATAGTATAGAGAATATCCTCGCCCTATCCGGGTTTCTTCAAGGTAAGGGTATTATTCTTTCGTATTCATGAAGAGAGTTATTTTCTTTCAATAAGTAAGAGTTGTTATTCCATTCTTTATTATTATGTTGAATAACTTGCTCATGCTAAGCACCGCATACATGGTGAAATTCTTCTGTTATTCCATTCTTTATTATTCTCATTGGAATAACTCCGTCTGCATGCGGCTCATCGCATGCCTGGTGAATTCTGTTGTTATTCCATTCTTTATTATTCTGTTGGAATATCCTGTCTGTGCGGATTACGCATGGCATGGTTTCATTCTTTATTTTTCTATTGGAATATCCTGTCTGTGCGGATTACGCATGACCTGGTTCCGTTCTTTATTATTCATTGGAATATCCATGCCTATATGGATTCGCATGACCGTTCCATTCTATATTATTCGCTGGAATAACTCGTCTGTGCAGGTCTATCGCATGCCCGGTGAATTCATTGTTATTCCATTCTTTATTATTCTATTGGAATATCCTCATGCATGCGGGATTACATGACACAGTTCCATACTTTATTATTCTGTTGGAATAACCTGTCTGTGCGGTCTATCGCATGCCTGGTGAATTCTGTTGTTATTCCATTCTTTATTATTCTGTTGGAATAACCTATCTATGTGGATTACCGCATGCATGGTGAATGATCATTTGTATTCATTCATTATTAAATTATGGAAATGATATGTCTACGTGGTTCCTGGATAAATTAATTTATAATTTTTTAAAATTTATTCTTGAACTTGTTTTATTGAATTGTCATCATCCTCATGTTTATATTATGTTGAAAGTCATCTGTGGCCTGTAGTGCATCAAGGTTATCTCTCATTCCCCTTCCTCTCTTTGGGCTTTATGGATTCAAAGCTCTATTCTTAAGCAGAGAAATTTTTGGCATATTGATATTCACTCTGATTGCTCTTGGATTTGGCTTAAAATCATTAAACTTAGGCCTACTGCTTTGAAATTCTTTAGTTATAGATTTGGTAATGGTAACATCTTCAGTTTGTGGTTTGACCTGGTAATAATGGCTGTGCCTTATCTTCTTCTAAGTCTATTATCTCTAACTCTAGGATTCCTATCTTTACAGAGTCTCTTGCATCATTTCTCAAGGTTCTTGGTCGTCTCTCGCCTCTTAGAAACCATCGTAACCATCATGAGGTGATGCGCTTTGAAATTTATTAAATGAAGTTCATGTGTCTTCTCCGTCACGAGGACCTCATATTCTCGAATGGTATGGTCATTAGTTCCTCAAGGCAAATAACATCTGGAATCTATTCTTCTCGAGAGGTCGAATATACCTTGGGCTAAGTTGCTTATGCACAAGCTTCATGTGTCCCAGCTTCTTTTTATGTTGTGGCTAGCCTTGCGTGGAGAGACGCCTATAAATGATTTATTCTGTTCTTTTCTAATTTCCATTGTTTGGCCTACCCCTTTGTAACTTGATCGCAAAACTTTCCCTCATCTTTTTTTGTCCTTACTCTAAAACCTGCTTTTATCTTCTCATTATGGATGTTGGGAATTGGCCTCATGTCCCATTAAATGCAGGACAATTTGGTGGAGTATACTCTTCAATTTAAGGGGAGGTTTATGCAATCTGAGATCCCGAAGTTGGTTTTTGCTACTTCGGTGTACAAAATTTGGGGAGCTAGGAACTCAATGGTGCATGACAAAATCAAACTGCCCCTTCGTTCTAGAAAATGAAATTATGATGTTGATCAAAGCTCGGCTCTTAGAATTGTAGTAGCTATATTAATTGAATGTCGTTCTTTTTGTTTTTGTCTCTTCTTTGAAGAAAGAAAGAAAATTTAAGGAAGAGAGAAATTTCAAAGAAAGCTAGTAGAATGAAAGAATATGAATAGACTGGGATGAATATCTAGTGTTCCATGTATGCTTGCAAGTGTTATGGAAATAAATAATATGCTCCTAACATTAGAATGATTTAATTTGGTTTCCAAGATAAGATAAGATTTGATTTGATAAAATATGATTTGATTTGATAAGATATTAACTATTGAGCAAGATTTGAAACATTTGCTGGAGATTACACAAGACATCAAGGGACCGCCCAAGATCCATTAGGGTTTGGCTTTTTAGGGGTTCTTGTTGGTTTACAGAAACAAGATATACATACAATAATATTGTAAAACAGAGGAAATATGACATAAATAGAATTTAAAATTTTCTGCAATTTAAACACGTTATAAACACTTTACTCTTTATTACTTTTACATGAAATTTAATTGATGAGATTGCCATTGTCTAGTAGCTAATTGTCTTAATTTGATTACGAAATATGATTGTACTCCTTCCATTTCTTTTTAATAGATGTTTTAGAAGAAAACATAAATTTAATAAATACTATTAATGCTTATTAATATTACCAAGTGAATATTTAATATAGAGACAATATATGAAAGTAAGTCATTAATGATTCTTTAAAATCTAAAAATAAAAAGAAACAAATTTGACTTTTTAAAAAGATAAATAAAAAGAAACGGATGGAGTAATAATCTATTCGACTTTATATTTTTTGGGAATTAATATTTCCATAAATGAAAATGTTAGTTCTACAAGATTTTCAATTCCCTTTTTTTCTATATAAACAATGTGTTGAAACAATGGTCTATTCATGCGATGACTAAACAATTTCACAATTTTATGGCCACTTCTAAATTTCAACCAATAGTTCTCTTCCTTATAGTTATGCTTTCACTATTTGCTACTGATGAATGTAAGTAATTATTTCCTCATCATCCCTTATTTTCAAATTATTCTAAATACATTTTTAGTTTTTTTATTTTTTTTCTTTTATAAGAGGTAATTTATTTAAGAAATTATATAAGTATTTTATTAGATTCCAAAAACCCCATTTTAGAATTAACTTTATTTTTTAAAAAATATTTATTTTTGATACAGGTTTGATCAACAAAAGAGCTGAAATTATGCAAGATGGTGACAATATTCTCCCTACAAAGCTCAACAATATTTGTCTCCCAAGGGTATGTCTAGGGGGTATCCCTAGAAATTGTTGGTGTTGTGTTGAGCCTCTTAAATCACGTTGTTTTGATAAAAGATCCGAGTGTCGAGCCTTTTGTAAATGATCCTCCTTATATTTGTAAACTATTCCATGAATAATTTAATTAAAGTAACTCTCTATATTTATATTTCCGATGATAAAGCAACTCATAGCAATATGAATCGCCATTAATTTCAACAATGATTCATGTTATACTTTTTGAAAAAGTTTTCAAATTAATTATAATTCCATTGTCGTCAAAAATCAATTCTCATTTAATGACCCGCTTTTTGTAGTGATAATTCTCTATATTTTGATTTCTTCGATTATAAAGCAAGTGTTCAATATGAACTATCATTAATTTCAATAATAATATTTAATTGGTGTTTTCCTTATCTCCATTTTGTCTCATTTAGATAAACAGTTTTACATTGAAATAATCAATTAAATGTAAGATAATATATTTAATTAGGACTTTGAGAATATATAGTTATAGTTATTAAATATTTATTTAAAAATAAATTATTAAATTATATATTGTAGGTTTTTCAATCAATTATTAAGCTAAAACATTTGAATGTAGTGCATTTATTTAATTATGATTATAAGCAAACAATTATTTTAATTAATTTTATTGTAGTTTCAAATAGAATTCTGTATTAGCGTTTATATTGACAAAATTTGCTTGAAATTCTAATTCGAATTAACTATATAATTAAATGCACAAACATGGTTTCACCAATTTTTATTTTAGCTTTTTTCTTTCCTATTAAAATTAGTATAAGTTCTATCCAAATTTGTAAAATATTCAAAATAAAACCCAACATGTTAGGAAAAAGGAAGATGCTATTTATTTTTATATCTATAATAAGAAAATAAATTTCTAAAAGATTTTTTTTCTTTGGCTCTATCAAATATATTACAAGCTTTTATATCACTAAGATAATATATCTTAACAAATTTTGGATAAAATTTGTTATTGCACTTTTATTAAGATGTTAAGATATCGACAAAAAATCTTAATAATAAATGTGATTTTTAAAAAATTTAATTACTATAAAATTAGTTGAAAATTATAGTGGATTGGTTACTAACGAATTGTTATAATTAAATTAAAATTTATTAAAGCTTGAGTTTATTGAAGTTACGTTGAATTAGAATTTCAAGTAAACTTTATCAAAATAAACCCAGGAGTAAAATTCCATTAAAAAAATTAAATTAAATAAAAATAATTATTTTCGCATAATCATAACTAAATACTCCATCCGTCTTAGGATAAAAGTTTTTATTACTAATTTGGGTAGTCTTAAGTTAAAAGTTCACTTACCTTAAATAATCTATTTTTTACAAAAATAAATCTTATAATACCCTAATATTAATTGTTGTGGGTCCAAGTATTAATTAGGGTTCAAACCTAAAGTATTGAATGAAAGACAAAAAGACAACAAAAAATCTCTCAATAAGTTAATGCACATTAAATTTCTCGAAGAGGATAAAATTTTGGAATCTTAAATTTAATGAAATGTCTAAAAGAAAAAATATTTATTTTGAGGGTCACTGAGTGGTCGTACGAACCATGACTCTTTACACAAATGTTTAATAATCACAAAAACTGTGAACTTTTACTTGACGTTCAACAATCGTAAAAAGACTCAAACTCTTATCCCAAAGTATCATTAGGTGATCAGCCTAATAAGGCCAAATGTTACGAGTAACATTTAATCACGTTGTAATTATACAGCGTGATAATGTCGATTACCCGACCATAACTCAATACCCCTATTTATAGGGTTGTTCATACTCATTCAAAACCTCGGGATACCTACCAAAATATTTTGGATTGGATTAACATATCACCAAATAATCATAAAACAATTCAATAAATTGATAGAAATATAAAAATTGAATTTAGTCGAACAAATGACATAAACTCCTTTTACAGACGGTTCAAGAAGTTTTTCAGGTAAATTTATAGTTTTAACAAATAAGCGAAGTTAGAATGCACGGGAGTGCGGGATTTGCTTGTTGGGACATACTTTCCTCGAGAAGGGTATTTCACGTCTCGAAATAGTAACTTAATTACACCATCAATAAGAATTTATTTAATTATTAGTTATCGATGGTAACTGTTTGAAATTTTGTTTCGGTATTTTCGGATACTGTAATTTATCCTCGAGTATATTCTTACACCATTGAAATTTTATTATAGTAATTATTTATTACTCTCGTAGCCTCATATGTCCTTTTTGGACAGATTTTAGTCGATAAAATATATTACTTATTTTCGGCATTTCTTTAATTAATTTTTCATACATTTTATACTTTACTTTATCCATTAAACCACATTAAATATTTTATTAATTTTCGTCCTCCTGGCCCCACCTAGATAATTATAATTTAGTTAGTTTTTGATTTTTTCAGATTTTTCCCAACTTTGTTACTATTTATTTTAAACCTATTTATGTTCAAATTTGTGAAATTTTTTAAAATTTGAAAAAAAATTATGAATTTTGGAAAATATCTTTATAACATCAAATTATACTTTTACCCAAAATTTTATCTTAAACTGAATTACAGAACCCAAATTATAATTGTTTTAATGTTTAAAACCTGATTAATATCTAGAGATCATTACGATATTCTTCTTCTTTTCTCGTGATTAAACAATGCCTCTAAAATGTGAAAACCTTCATAAATGAAAAAAATATGAAATATTATATTTGATAAAAATAATAATACTCCTTTCATCCCTTTTATAAACACATTACTCTTTATTAGTTTTACATGCAATTTAATTGATGAGATTGTCATTGTCTAGTAGCTAATTGGCTTAATTTGATTACGAAATATGATTGTACTCCTTCCATTTCTTTTTAATAGATGTTTTAGAAGAAAACATAAATTTAATAAATACTATTAATACTTATTAATATTTTGTGTGATTGACCGAGTGAATATTTAATATAGAGACAATATATGAAATTAAGTCATTAATGCTTCTTTAAAATCTAAAAATAAAGAGAAAAAAGAAACAAATTTGACTTTTTAAAAAGACAAATAAAAAGAAATGGATGGAGTAATAATCTATTCGACTTTATATATTTTGGGAATTAATATTTTCACAAGTGAAAATGGTAGTTCTACAAGATTCTCAATTCCCTTTTTTCCCCTATATAAACAATGTGTTGAAACAATGGTATATTCATGCGATGACTAAACAAATTCACAATTTTATGGCCACTTCTAAATTTCAACCAATGGTTCTCTTCCTTATAGTTCTGTTTTCCCTATTTGGTACTGATGAATGTAAGTAATTATTTCCTCATCATCCCTTATTTTCAAATTATTGTACATACATTTTTAGTTTTGTAATTTTTTTCTTTATGGCCTTTTTTTTTATTTATTTGTTAATTAACCATCTAGAAGGTCCATATAAATTGGGCCATAGCTTGGGCCATTTGATTTCTTGTTTGGGCTCTCTAATTACATTGTTTGGGCTATGTAAAAATAGCATGATCCAATATATACATTTTATCTTACCCTAATTATTTAATTAGGGTTTCCATTCCACTCATTTTGGAATTTAAATAATTATCTATGTACCTTTAATTTTATATCCCAATTAGACTCACTTTAATTAGGTTTAAATTAAATAATAAATTGAGATAATAAAAGTAATCTCTTAGGTTAGTATAATTTTAAATACTATTATTCTTTAAAATCATAACCCTTAGGTTATTTAATATCCATACCTAATGTATAATTAGGTTATGTAACTTTTCGTTTAATTCTTTTTATATAATTCATACATATATATATATATATATATATATATATATATATATATATATATATATATATTTATTTAACCATAAACATTTTTCACATAAATAATAACATATTCATTCCATATATGTCATAAAGTTTTCAATATCATTAATATTTAATTACTGTAGACTTAAAATTTTGTTGTTGTAACAATCTCCAACTAAACTAAACAAATTCTTGAAAAATAAACCAACTAAAATGGAATCACCATCTTCATCTTCTTCATCCGCTTACTTTTCACATCTCGAGGAACCCATTTCGTTAATATCAATAATAAAAACTCAAAATTTGTAGATCAAACCAAACCCAAAACCCAAAACCCAAAATTCATTCATTCCCATCAAACTAAAACCCAAAATTTGTACATATCAAACCAAACCCAAAAATCATTCCAATCAAAATAGAAGTAATCAGTGAATCAAGACCAATATTAACTCAAACACCATGAAAACATCCTAATTTGGTCCATCTTTTTCCCACTCATCAAAGAGTTCAATATAATAACAACAAAATTGGACTAAAAATTATCCAAAGAAAGAAAAGAGAAGCATGAATCCAGTTCCCCAACTTCACGCTCCTCACTCACTCAGACAACTCCTATAAAAACTCAAAGGAACTTAAAAAATGGAAGAATATGGAAGCGAGCAAAAGCTCATCTACAATTTCGGAATCGTCGAGAAGCAATTACGTAACGTAGATCTCGTCGGATCCGGAGAATTTGTCGTCTTAGCTCGAGAAACGGCGTCGTTACTCGATGGCTCGATTTGATCTTGGCCATCGTCGATGTTCTCCTCACCGTCGACAAAGCGGATCAACAACCACCACAAATGAAACCCCGAAACCAAGCCCATACACCAACGCTTGATCAATTATCCTAAGTCTAGACCCATTAAAAGCATACCCCTTCTAATATGCACAATCTAAGCTCCCACGATCTACAACCCCAGACTTTGCAAACATAGATTGGTAGATAGATTGATAAGGTGGATAGTTTGATGGATGACACAGAGAGTTTGAGGGCTATCATCGCCGGTGGAGGTCGTGGGTCTCTAAGCTAAAGGACTCCATTTTCCTCCCTATGTGGAACTAGGATGGACAAGGAGAGAAATATCTTCTGAGGTCATTATAATCATTATAAAATTAAGTATAATTTAATTTAATTAATTATTTAGCTTACTTTCTCTCTCTCGTCAACATTGATACATAGATTTAATTGATTACCACGTATTGCCACGTCATTCTTACATTAAATGGTTACTTGATATAGGCTAAGCAAAATCACGCTTTTATAAATAATGTATGGTTCGATGAGTTGATCGTAAAAAATTAGTTAAGTGATGCATTTTGTAAACCGACCCCTAGTAGAATGGGGAAAAGTGTATTTAATCTTATATATTGAACTATGAGGGACACACTACTATACAACAGTAAATAGATAACGCAGAAAAAACGTTGTGCTTTGAATCAGAAAACCGTCGTGGTTAAGTGTGTCATCTATTTGACACCCTTACACAACGTTTTAAAATGTTGTAGTTAGACACATTATACAACGTTTTTTTAAGAAAAAAACGTTGTAGATTTGTTTTCCATAAATTAGTAGATGCTTGAAAACGTTGTAGAAGGTATGATTCCACAACGTTTTTTGGATAAAAATATTATATTTTAATATATCAGACAACGTTGAGGCACATTTACACAACGTTTATAATGTGTCATCTATTTAGAAGGTGTCATTTATTTATACAAATATACAACATTTTTAAAATGTTGTAGATAAAAAAAAGGTTGTGGTTCACCTATATTACCAATGCAGCTGCAATATGCTAATGTCATTATATATAGCTAAAAGGTCTAAATTCTCATTTAAATTTAAAGCCAAAATATATCAACCATTCAAAATACATCCCAATAATACCATTAGTTTATAGTTTTAAATTACTATATCCATAAAATATATACCAAACTATCCATATATACATCTCAAATTCACTTTTCAATCCACAAAATAAACCACAAAATAAACCAAACTATCCATAAAATTAAACTACTACCTAAGCATGTGCAAAAAAGCCTAGGTTCTCCCAAAATACGCCAGTTACTTTTGCTAAGAGAGATTGTATGCTACATCATGATTAGTGGATGATATTAGGCCAAGAGATAGGCCAGGTGATTGCTCCTTGTAAAAAGAGAACTTCAGCCAATCTTGGGAAAGCAATGATACTAACACACAACACCAAACCAAAAAACATAATAAATAATAATAACAGCACCAAACCAAAAAACATAAAAAAAATAAATAACAATAAAAGGAAGTAGAGCTAACCTTTACAGAAGAACCTTTCAGATCAGATGCTTGCTTTACAAATGATGACTTAGAGATCCCCTCGATAAAGCTTGGACCCCTAGCACTAGTTGAGGCCTTCACTGAACTAGCACAAACATCAGCCATTGGGACATCCTGATCAGAGGCAATGGTCGGCCTAATTTTTTTTAAAGAAACTCTTTCAGATATATGTTCCAGTGTTGAGGATATGCTCTATAGAAGCCAATCATGAACTTGTGTGGTAGGAACAGGAATAGCAGGCATATCGGGATCTGAATTAGCAAAAAATGGAGCATTCTGGCTCAAGGGAATTCTCTCTGATCCTTTTTCACCAAAATAAATCAGAAACCCAAGGTGCTCAAACTTTTTGTAGTTAAAACCTGACATAATCAACTTAAATTAGCATATTATTATAGCAAGTATAATACATATTACACAATGTAGCTACAAACCAAAAGCAAATGCACACAACTGTAACTTATAGGTAACGTGAAAATCTTACAACTCATACTTAAAAACCTAATTATATTTAAATGTCTTAAAGGACCGCTAAATAAAAGTAGTAAAATTAAGACATTGCCATTTAAATGGAAACAAAGGTCACTACACAATAACAGAACAAGGTTTAAGAGGTTTGACAAGATTACTTTTTATGTAATTTGAAGGAAAAAAATAGAGAACATGCTAACAACTTAACAAATACCATAAGCAATCGAAATGCCTAAGTATATTGCGACAGCGAACTACGTTATACTTAAAGTTCAAACTAATATATAGCCACACCTAACCAATAAAGCGAAAATAGGAAAGCGAAAAGTATACACCAAAGAAGTTCGTAATTAGTTTTCACTTTTACCTCGAATATGATGATTTGGAAGTCTAAAGGTTCATGACCTCACCGATGTTCCATTGGTTGGTTCGACAACACTCTTGGTGTCTAAATTACATTTTATCATCGACTTGCACCATTCATTCATTCGATTGCACCAAATTTATCTGCTCCCAAGCCACTTTCCTACAACATTAAGCACTAGGTTAAGTATTCTCTGTTTGAGCACCCAAATTGTAATCCCAACCCTATTATCAAAAATCAGAAGTAAACGCAAATATGATATTCTAAGAGTCTTAATCCCAACCCCATTATCAAACTCTCATAACAAAACTGGTTAGTGCTAAAAAATGAATTAAACATATAACAAGAAATTTCTTCAGATCTTTCCCTGCTGCAATGTCACGTAGGATTGCAAGAGCTCTGTTGATTTCAATTCTGAGGGCAATTGCCACACCTAAGACAATATTCTCATGAAGTATAACTTCTGGAAAGTTAGGTGGAGACCTGATAATGCAAGGAACATAGCACAAGGTATTAGATAACTTCAGATTGAACAACAAGAGTGTGAGAAACACTGACAAGCTTACTTATTGATAAAGTTGGATGCATTTGACCATAGAAAAAGGACTGCCAGAGCCAGTATTAGGATATGACATACTAAAGTGAGTAAGTGGTATTCAATCAATTCGAAAAGCGCCCAAATAGCAGTGGCAAAACCAAGCACGCCAGCAGAAATCTTCTTGTTTCTCCATAGGAAATAATCATTGAACTTTTTTTCTCTTCTCTTCTCTTCTCTTCTCTTCTCTTCTCTTCCTCCAAATGTTAAGATTTACTTCCCTCACTAACATATAGTAGTACTACAGCACTAATTAAATATTTTATGTAAAATCCCAAATTTTACGAATAAAAAATTAATTTTCTCGAAATATTTTTTTCAAAATTATGGTGTGGATTTGAGATAAATATAATACATTATATTTTATTATGCATAGTATTTGCATAGTGCCTACATAGTGTTTACATAGTAAAATCTTTTTATATAAAACAGAATACTTTTATAAAGTTATTTATTTTATTAGATTTTAAATAATATATATATATATATATATATATTATATTTTATTGCATAGTATCCTTTCTATTCTCCTATAAATAGGATGCTTAGTTAGAATTGAAAACACACTAGAAATTCAGAGAATTCTTCTTTGATAATCTTTAAGAATATCCTCGCCCTACCCGTCAGAATACTCTTCTTTTTAACGTAAGGGGTATTATTCTTTCGTATTCATGAAGAGAGTTATTTTCTTTCAATACTCGTAAGAGTTGTTATTCCATTCTTTATTATTATGTTGGAATAACTTTGTCTACATCTAAGTACCGCATACATGGTGAAATTCTTCTTTTATTCCATTCTTTATTATTTTGTTGGAATAATTTGTCTATGCGATCTATCGCATGCCTGGTGAATTCTGTTGCTATTCCATTCTTTATTATTCTGTTGGAATATCCTGTCTGTGCGAATTACGCATGACCTGGTTTCATTCTTTATTATTCTGTTAGAATATCCTGTCTGTACGGATTACGCATGACCTAGTTCCGTTCTTTATTATTCTATTGGAATATCTTGTCTGTACGGATTATGCATGACCTGGTTCCATTCTTTATTATTTTGTTGGAATAACCTGTCTGTGCGGTCTATCGCATGCCTGGTGAATTTTGTTGTTATTCCATTCTTTATTATTCTGTTGGAATATCCTGTCTGTGAGGATTACGCATAACCTGGTTTCATAGTTTATTATTCTGTTAGAATAACCTGTCTGTGTGGTCTATCGCATGCTTGGTGAATTTTTGCTATTATTACATTCTTTATTATTCTGTTGGAATAACCTGTCTATGTGGATTACCGCATGCATGGTGAATGATCCTTTGTATTCATTCTTTATTAAATTATGGAAATGATCTGTCTACGTGGATTACCGCATGACGGGTGAAAATCCATTTGCAGTTTCATATATTCTATTATACTCAGTTGGTTAAAGTTTTGGCTTCTATACTCCAAGAAATTAGTAGAATATCCTGGATATTTGCGTTTCATCTAGAATCTTTTCATGGAAATATTCTTCTGAGCATTCTTGAATTTTACTCCACAAAGCAGTATCATGTTGACAATTTGGACTTTATTGGTTCCTAGATAAATTAATTTATAAATTTTTAAAATTTATTCTTGAACTTGTTTTATTGAATTGTCATCATCCTCATGTTTATATTATGTTGAAAGTCATCTCGTGGCATGTAGTAGTAGAGATGGATTCTAGATGATTATGACCAAAGATTATTTGGTATAATCATGGTACCGTAATGTTGCAAATAATGTGGAAAAAAAGTCCTCATTGGCCCGTGATTGCATTGATGGACAATTTTGGTATGATTATGGCTATGGATTCTCTTGACCAAGGTTGCAAAAGATGAATTGTTTTATGGCATGATCAGAATCGTTGATGAAAACACAATTATCTTTGGCCTGTAGTGCATGGATAATTCGTGGTCGTGATACTAAAGAATATCCTTGGCCTGTAGTGTAGGGATGATTTGATGATGTGGATTATTTATTAAGCTGAGTCTCAGCGATAAAAGTGATGAAAAAACCTTTTAAATTATAGAAGATAGTAGATTTTATGCTCTACTTGACTCTTCTAATGGATTGCTTATTCCGCTGCAGTTGTTGATCTAAAACTTATTGTCTATTGTATTCTATCAGTTGTTATACTGTTGAAGGCTAAGGATAATTTATTCTGCATTATCTTAGTCATAATATTTCTTACTGGGCTAGTTGAGTTCACCTTTTCTTTCATTGTTATCTTTTGGAAATGAGAATATAGCTGGGACGAGTCGGGGAATGGAGTGATGGTCCAGGATAAATGGCTTTAGTAGTCCTTACTATTCTACGAAATAATGTGATAATAATTGTAATGAGGACACCATTGAGTGTGGATATTGTCTAGATGATAATATTCTTGTTTAAACTCTCAGCTATGTTTTGTCGTATTTTACACGACTGTTGTATAATTAAGTTGTATTTTAATTTATGTACCATGTATCTGGCGACTCAAGATGGGTGATGTATACCTGTTCTGGGGGCGTCACAGTTGGTATCAAAGCTTAGGGATATGATCCCTGGCTGAGATGTGAGACAAGAACTAGGAGGGGAGAGACGGGGAATTCCTTCGCTAGTATGACCTACCTAAGTTTATTTGTGACATGTTAATTAACCCTTGTTTTGTGATAGTAAAATTGCATTTGAAAATGTTGAGATCAGCAATGAAGAACATGAGACCGTTGAGTCACCAACGATCAATACCCAGGATAATGTGCAACAGGAAGACATTAATCCTCAGGTAAATAATAACACCGATCAAATGATGAACGATGGGATGTTCAGAGGCTTTATGCAATTCATGCAATATCAGGTAAGATAGACTCTTGTTCGAAATATAGGTGTAAATAATGGCAACCCACGGTCGGTCACAGCTAAGAAGTTCAACAAGCTGGGACCACCGGAGTTTTTGGGAAAGCCAGAACCACTTAAGGCGGAGACGTGGTTAAAGCAGATCACAAAGATATTTGATGTCTTGGGATGCTTCGAGGAGCAAAAGGTTCCCTTTGCCACCTTTATGTTGCTTGAAGAAGCAGATCATTGGTGGGAATCAGAAACGCACTCAAATTTCGACTGGCTCTTTTCTCATGTCTTCGGAGAAATTTCAAGAATTGTTTAACGACAAGTACTTTCCTGAAAGTATTCGTCATATGAAGGAGGTGGAATTTATCAAGCTGGAGCAAAACAATATGACCATGTCATAGTACAAGGCTAAGTTTGCGGAGTTATCCCGATTTGCATCCCATTTGGTCGATAATGAGGAGCGAATGACGCGAATGTTTCTGCGAGGTTTGAAACCCAATATATGTCAATACCTCATTTCTCACAAACTTTGTTTATATTAAGATGTTGTGAATAGGGCTCAGTTATTGGAGCACGATAATGAGTCAGTAAAACCAAAAGGCAACAACCAACAACACGATAATAATTGTAAAGGTGGCAACGGCCATCGGAAAAATGATAACCATCGTGGGGGAAATTATCATGCCAAGAATGGTAACCACTTCAGTGGTAATCATGGCCAAGATAATAGAAGTGAAAATTTTAAGAAGAGAAGGTTCAATAATGATGGAAAGACAGCAGCATCAACACCTGTTTCAAAGGAAGAAGAACGACCACCGGTCGTATGTTTTAAATGCGCATGGAAGGACACATCCGTCAAAACCGCACGCAAAGAATCCAAAGCGTGTTTCAATTGCATGGAAGAGAAGGTCACCTAGCTCAATTTTTTCGTAGTAGTGAAGTCAAGTCCAGCTGGGATAGTGATGCCAAAGGATGTCCCAGACAAGTCAAAGCTGGTAGTTTAAATGAGAGTGTTTGTCGAGGAACCCGAACGAAGTTGTCACGGATAAGTTAATCATAAATTCTTGCGAAGTCTATACCTTATTAGATATCTGTTTTACCCATTCTTTTATCTCTCTTGCTTGCGCTCAACGTTTAAATTTAACTCCGAAGAGATTAAACTTTGACTTATCTGTTGAAACTTTGTTAGGAGAAACCTTCATTACCTCCACTATTTATAAATCTTGTTGATTCAAATCGTCACCCTCACGTTACCTGTCGATCTTATTTCTTTGAAAATACTTGCCTTTGATGTGATTTTAGGAATAGATTGATTAACTACTCATGATGCTTTTCGTAAAGTTGTTAGCTTTCATATTCTTAACCAACCTGTTATGCGAATTCAAGCAACCAAACCACTAAAGTCAATCACTGTCATATCAAGCCATAAGTAAATAGTCCCGAGCCTTTATCTGGCGACTTCCTTAATGGAATGCACCGAAGCCAAAATTTCCGTAGGGTACATTATGAATAACGATGGCAAGTTGATAGGTATCAATGTGACATACTATCCAAGTCTTGGATGAGAGTCATAGTTTTGAATGATATTTCTATTGTTAATAAATTTCCTGACGTATTCCTGAAGACTTCTTAGCCTACCTCTAGCGAGTGAAATCAAATTTTGTATTGACCCCAGTACAAAACCCATTTCTAAAACCCTTAAATATTTCTTCAACCAAAATAAATGTATTATGTGCTAAAGACGTTGGCTCGAGCTGTTGAAGATTACGATCGTACCATTCAATACCATCGTGGAAAAGCGAACGTGGTAGCTGACGCGTTGAGTAGAAGATCGTATGCGTTTACGAGTGCGAATATACGAACCTATGTGAAGAAAACGAATATATGATTAGAACCGAATTTAGTTGATAAAGTTATAGCCGCTCAAGCTACAGACCCGGAGCTGATGAACACGAAAAAGAAGGTTCATGAGGGCGTTATTCTAGAAGCAAGAATCGATGAAGAGAGGAAATCTCAACCCTCGATTTTATTGGCCCATTTGAAATCCTCGATCGAGTAGGAACTGTGGCCTATAGACTCGTTTTACTGCCAAATATGTTGCGTGCTCATAACGTTTATCACGTACCGATGTTACGTAAATATGTGGACGACCCGAACAACATTAATGATTTAGAACCGAACGAGATAGCGGATAATTTAATGTATGAAGATGTACCTGTTAAAATCCTGGAATATATTCTACGCATAAAGGTTATACCTCAAGAGTTAGAATCTGACGAAGTGTCCTTATTTGTTCGGCATACCAGGTACGTACGTAAATTTCGAGGGTGAAATTTCATAAGGAGGGGAGATTGTAAAATCCCAAATTATACGAATAAAGATTTAATTTTCTCGAAATATTTTTTGCAAAATTATGGTGTGGATTTGAGATAATGTTATAGTTATGGGTAATATTTATAAATTTTGAAAAGTATGCAAGTTGTTATATAATATTCGATTGGTTGGGGAATATTCTTTTTGTCTGGGAATATTACGACAATACAATCATTGGTGGACCCCACAACGGAATTATTGTCGGATTGAGAAAACGACAAAAATATTTTTATGAAAATAACGACGGAAGTTTTATCGTTAAAATTGTTCAATTACTCGGTAGTAAAAGTACAGTAATACGCGTGGTTGCATAGTAGCACACGGTATTAATTATTGATGCTTACGTGAGAAGTAACTCAGTTTTGTTCAATTATTACTACAGTAATTGCTGCATAGTAAAATCTTTTTATATAAAACAGAATACTTTTTATAAAGTTTTGTTTTATTTGATTATAAATAGAATATATTAAATTTTATTATGCATAGTGTTTGCATAGTGCCTGCATAGTGTTTGCATAGTAAAATCTTTTTATATAAAATAGAATACTTTTTATAAAGTTTTGTTTTATATGATTATAAATATAATATATTATATTTTATTATGTATAGTATTTGCATAGTGCCTGCATAGTGTTTACATAGTAAAATCTTTTTATATAAAACAAAATACTTTTATAAAGTTATTTGTTTTATTAGATTTTAAATAAAATATATAAATATATATATATATATATATATATATATTATAAGTAGAATATATTATATTTTATTACATAGTATCCTTTCCATTCTCCTATAAATAGGATGCTTAGTTAGAATTGAAAACACACCAAAAATTCAGAGAATTCTTCTTTTATAATCTTGAGCGTATTTCTTTAGAGTTTTAAGAAGCTTTGAGCGTAGAAAACAGTATAAGTTTTCTTCAAGAATATCCTCGCCCTACCCGTCGGAATACTCTTTTTTTAAGGTAAGGGGTATTATTCTTTCGTATTCATGAAGAGAGTTATTTTCTTTCAATATTCGTAAGAGTTGTTATTCCATTCTTTATTATTATGTTGAATAACTTTGATATGCCAAGTCTGCGCATACATGGTGAAATTTTTCTGTTATTCCATTCTTTATTATTCTGTTGGAATAACCTATCTGTGCGGTCTATCGCATGCCTGGTGAATTCTGTTGTTATTTCATTCTTTATTATTATGTTGGAATATCTTGTCTGTGCGGATTACGCATGACCTGGTTTCATTCTTTATTATTCTGTTGGAATATCCTGTCTGTGCAGATTACACATGACCTAGTTCTGTTCTTTATTATTCTGTTGGAATATCCTGTCTATGCGGATTACGCATAACTTGTTTCATTCTTTATTATTATGTTGGAATAACCTGTCTGTGCAGTCTATCGCATGCCTGGTGAATTCTATTGTTATTCCATTCTTTATTATTCTCATTGGAATATCACGCATGCAGGCAGATTACGCATGACCGGTTCCATACTTTATTATTCTCATTGGAATAACTCTTATTCTGCATGCGGTCTATCGCATGCACAGTGAATTCTAACATGTTATTCCATTCTTTATTATTCTGTTGGAATAACATGTCTATGTGGATTACCGCATGCATGGTGAATGATCCTTTGTATTCATTCTTTATTAAATTGTGGAAATGATCTGTCTACGTGGATTACTGCATGGTGGGTGAAAATCCATTTTCAGTTTCATATATTCTATTATACTCAGTTGGTTAAAGTTTTTACTTCTATACTCCATGAAATTAGTAGAATATCATGGATATTTGCGCTTCATCCAGTATCTTTTCATGGAAATATTATTCTGAGCATTCTTGAATTTTATTCCACAAAGCAGTATCATGTTGACAATTTGGACGTTATTGGTTCCTGGATAAATTAATTTATAAATTTTTAAAATTTATTCTTGAACTTGTTTTATTGAATTGTCATCATCCTCATGTTTATATTATGTTGAAAGTCATTTGTGGCCTGTAGTGCATAGATGGACTTGGTATGATTATGACCAGGGATTATTCGGTATAATCATGACCGTAATGTTGCAAATGATGTGGAAAAAGTCCTCATTGGCTCGTAGTGCATTGATGGGCTCTCTTCATGAATATAAAAGAAATAATACCCCTTACCTTATAAAGAAGATTACTCCTACGATTAGGGCGGGGATATACTTGAAGAAAACTTGCACTACGCTCAAAGCTTTCTTAAACTCTAAAGAAATACGCTCAAGATTATAGAAGAAGAATTCTCTGAACTTCTGGTGTGATTTCAATTCTAACTAAGCATCCTATTTATAGGAAAATCGAAAGGATACAATGCAATAAAATATAATATATATATATATATATATATATATTAATATTTTATTTAAAATCTAATAAAACAAATAACTTTATAAAAGTATTCTGTTTTATATAAAAAGATTTTACTATGCAAAACACTATGTAGGCACTATGCAACACTATGCATAATAAAATATAATATATTCTATTTATAATCTAATAAAATAAATAACTTTATAAAAGTATTATATTTTATATAAAAAGATTTTACTATGCAAAATACTATGCATAATAGAATATAATATATTCTATTTATAGTCTAATAAAACGAATAACTTAATAAAAGTATTACATTTTTATAAAAAACTTTTCATTTTATTACATTAATAATAATAATAATAAAACAAAACTCATCATCATTTTTATAATTCACACTATTAATCGACCAGGTCGTTCCCAGGAAAGCGGGGGCTTTCCAATAAGGATTTCTCCCTATTGGCGCCCAATTAGGTGACCAAACCTCTCCTTGGCAGAACTTCTAGACATCGTTAATATTGCAAATGATAACATTAATAACTCGCTATCTCAATTATTGATTTAATAATATATAAAATATCCACAATAATTGAATCAAATAACGTGAGATAGTATGCAACAATTACTGTAGCAATAATTGAACAAAACTGAGTGACTTCTCACGTAAGCATCAATAATCAATACCGTGTGCTACTATGCAACCACGCGTATTCTTGTACTTTTAACACCGGGTGTTTCAACAGTTAACAGTTAAACTTCCGCCGTTCTTTTTATAAAATATTTTTGTCGTTTTCTCAATCCGATAATAATTACATTGTAGGGTCCACTAATGATTGTCTTGCCGCATCGAATATTCCCTGCTAAAACGAATATTCCCCGACCAATCGAATATTATATATCAACTTGAGTACTTTGCAAAATTTATAAATATTACCCACAACTATAACATTATATTAAATTCACTCCATAATATTCAAAAATGATAATTATAGAAAATTCATCTTTATTCATAAAAGTTGGAGTCTTACAACCTCCCCTTCTTATGAAATTTCTCCCTCGAAATTAGGGTACATACCTGGTATGTCGAAGAGGTAAGGATACCTTGATTTCATTTCAGATTCTAACTCCCAGGTCATTTCCTCAACATCGTGGTTTCTCCACAAAACTTTGACTTGAGGTATAACTTATGTTTCTTCTTATCCAAGATTTGAACAGGAATCTCTTCATACGTTAAATCTTTCTCTATTTCATCCGGTTCTAACTCAATAATGTGGTTCGGGTCTTTCACATATTTACGTAACATGGATATATGAAAAACGTTATGAACACGAGACATACTTGGCGGTAAAGCGAGTCTATAGGCCATAGTTCCTACTCGATCGAGGATTAAAAATGGGCCAATGAATCGAGGATTGAGCTTTCCTCTCTTTCCAAATCTCATAACTCCTTTCCATAGAGCAACACGTAACAACACATGATCTCCAATATCGAATTCCACGTCCTTACGATGAAGATCATCACAACTCTTTTGTCGATCTTGTGAGGTTTTTATACGTTGTCCGGATCGTTTGAATCTTTTTAAATAGTCATACGTACCAACTCCCGGTCCCAACAATATTGCTTCACCCACCTCATCCCAAAGATACTGAGAACGACACTTTCTTCCATACAACGCTTCGAATGGAGCCATGCCAATACTTGCTTGATAGCTGTTGTTGTAGGAAAACTCCACCAATTGTAAGAACTTATCCCAACTTCCCATGAAGTCTAGGATACAGAGTCTTAATAAATCTTCCAGAGTTTGAATAGTCCTCTCTGATTGTCCGTCCATCTGAGGATGATATGCCAAACTAAATCATAAATCTGTACCCAAAATCTTGAAGTGAATCTTGGGTCTGGATCAGAAACTATGGATACTGACATACCATGCAGTCTTACAATCTCATTTATGTATGCCTTGAGAAACCTTGGGAAGACCAGTAACGAAATCCATGGTAATGTGCTCCCACTTCCATTTTGGAATTTTAAGTGGTTGCAATGGACCTTTTGGCACTTGATGCTCCGCCTTGACTCGTTGACAAGTTAGACACCTTGAGATAAACAGCGATATCTCTCTCTTCAAATTGCTCCACCAAAATGTATGACAAAGATCACGATACATTTTGGTACTCCCAGGATGGATTGCAAACGATGTGTTGTGCGCCTCCATCATGATTTTATACTTTAAATCAGGGTCGTTAGGAACATAAAGTCTGGAGTTGACTCGAAGTATTCCTTCTTCATCGATTCTTGCTTCCGGCATAATACCTTCTTGCACTTTCTTCCTCATACGCATCAGCTCCAGGTCTGTAGCTTGAGCAGCTTTAACTTTATCGATTAAAGTCGGTTCTACTCGTATATTCGCCATCATTACATGGGTCCCTGGAGTCTTTAACTCTATCTCCATCCTTTGCAAACCATACAAAATGGGCTTTTGCGTTAACAATATTGCACTCGTACCTGCATATGATCTTCTACTCAATGTGTCAGCTACCACGTTAGCTTTTTTAGGGTGGTATTGGATGGTATGATCATAATCTTTCAACAGTTCAAGCTAACGACGTTGTCGCATGTTGAGTTCCTTTTGAGTGAAGAAATATTTGAGGCTTTTATGATCCGTAAAAATCTCCACTTTCTCCCTATATAAGTAATGCCTTCAAATATTTAGTGCAAAAATGACTGCTGCCAACTCTAGATCATGAGTAGGATAATTCATCTCATATTCTTTGAGTTGTCGAGAGGCATAGGCTATGACTTTCCCATGTTGCATGAGAACGCATCCTAACCCTTTGCCTGAAGAATCACTGTAAATGACAAATCCCTCCGTGCCAGAAGGTATTGTCAGAACAAGTGCTGAAATGAGTCTTCTCTTGAGTTCTTGAAAACTCTTCTCACATTCTTCGCTCCAACCAAACTTTGTATCTTTCCGAGAAAGCTACGTACTTCGGTCACTGATTTAGGTTGCTCCCAGCTTTGAATTTCTTCAATCTTTGTCGGGTCAACAGATATTCCATGACTTGATACTACGTGCCCAAGGAATGCTACTTCCTCAAGCCAGAACTCGCATTTCTTCAACTTGGCATAAAGATTGACATTAGGAAAGCTTTTGACACTGTCAACTAGAGTTTTATCTTGGAGCTGTTAAGCCTTCTTAAGTTCCCTCCCACTTTCATTAATTGGATTAAAGTTTGCATTTCTACATCTATGTTTTTTGTTAAAGTGAATTGAGCTCTTGCAAACAACTTCTGAAGGTTCAGAGGACTAAGGCAAGGGGATCTTCTTTCCCCTTACCTGTTTGTGCCAGCTATGGAAGCCCTCTCAATTATTTTGAACAAGGATTCTCTTTTGCCTGGCTTTAAATTCCACTAGCGAACCGAGCCTTGCAAACTCACTCATCTTTATTTTGCTGATGATTTATTGATCTTTTGCCATGGTAGCTTTGCCTTGATTCATTTATCATTCATTCTTGTATTTAGTCTTTCTCAATGTTCTCTAGCTTAATTCCAAATGCACATAAGAGTCATTATTTTTTATATAATGTTAAAGAAGAATGGCAGAATAGCATTTGTTCTATGGTGGGGTTTCATATTGGTGTTCTACCTATCAAATTTCTTGGGGTTCCCCTTATCTCATCTAAGCTTTCCCACATGGATTGCATGCCTTTAATTCAACAAATAACTGGTAGAGTGTCCTCCTGGATTGCAAGATTTCTCTTTTACTCAAAGTGACTTCAACTAATCAAATTTGTCCTGTTTGCCATTCATCTTTTACCGTCGAGACCATTTTATTTTGCCCAAGTCTGTTATGAGATCAATTCAGTCGATCCTTTGTAGATTTCTCTAGAAAGGCGCATCTCTTCTTAAGTTTAAAGTCAAAGTCTCTTGGAAGGATCTATTCATGCCATAGTCTGAGAGGGGTCTAGCTATCAAGAGTCTTATTGACTGGAATATGGCTCTCATCCTCCAGCACCTTATCAAGGTTATCTCTCATTCACCTTCTTCTCTTTGGGCTTCATGGATTCAAAGCTCTATTTTTAAGTAGAGAAATTTCTGGTATATTGATATTCACTCTAATTGCTCTTGGATTTGGCTTAAAATCATTAACATATCACCAAATAATCATACAATAATTCATTAAATTGATAGAAACATAAAAATTGAATTTCTACAACTATGTTTTCTGTTAAAGTGAATGGAGCTCTTACTTACGTCCAGAGGTCCAGAGGACTAAGGCAAGGGATCTTCTTTCCTTGCTCTGTTTGTGCTAACTATGGAAGCCCTCTCAATTATTTTGAACAAGGATTCTCTTTTGCACGGCTTTAAATTCCACTAGCTGAACCGAGCCTTGCAAACTCACTCATCTTTGTTTTCTTGATGATTTATTAATCTTTTGCCATGGTAGCTTTTCCTTGATTCTGATCATTCATTCTTGTATTTAGACTTTCTCAATGTTCTCTAGCTTAATTCCAAATGCACGAAGAGTCATTGTTTTTTATATAATGTTAAAGAAGAATGGCGAATAACATTTGTTCTATGGTGGGGTTTCATATTGGTGTTCTACCTATCGATTTCTTGGGGTTCCCCTATCTCATCTAAATTTTCCCACATGGATTGCATGCCTTTAATTCAACAAATCAACGGTAGAGTGTCCTCCTAGACTGCAAGATTTCTCTTTTACTCAAACAGATCGCAACTAATCAAATTTGTCCCGCTGCTTGCCATTCAGATCTTATTAATCACCCCATTTTATTTTGCCCAAGTCTCGTGATGAGATCAATTCATTCGATTCTTTGTAGATTTCTCTGGAAAGGCACATCTCTTCTTAAGTTTGAAGTCAAAGTCTCTTGGAAGGATCTATCCATGCCATAGTCCGAGAGGGGTCTAGCTATCAAGAGTCTTATTGATCGGAATATGGTCATCATCCTCTAGCACCTTATCAAGGTTATCTCTCCTTCACCTTCCTCTCTTTGGGCTTTATGGATTCCAAGCTCTATTCTTGAGAAGAGAAATTTTTGCATATTGATATTCACTCGATTGCTCTTGGATTTGGCTTAAAATCATTAAACTTAGGCCTACTTCTTTGAAATTCTTTAGTTATAGATTTGGTAATGGTAACATCTTTAGTTTGTGGTTTGACCTGGTGGTTGAATGGCCGGGCCTTATCTTCTTCTAAGTCTAGAATCTCTAACTCTAGGATTCCTATCTCTGCTAGAGTCTCTTGCATCATTTCTCAAGGTTCTTGGTCGTCTCGCCTCTTAGAAACCATCGTAACCATCATGAGGTGATGCGGTTTTGAAATTTATTAAATGAAGTTCATGTGTCTTCTGCTGTTTGAGGAATTCATATTCGGAATGGTATTGTCATTAGTTCCTCAAGGCAAATAACATCCGGGAATCTATTCTTCCGAGAGGTCGATATACCTTGGGCTAAGTTACTATGGCACAAGCTTCATGTGTCCCGCTTCTCTTTACGTTGTGGCTAGCCTTGCGTAGGAGACCCCTTATAAATGAATTATTTTGTTCCTTTTCTAATTTCTAGTGCTTGGCCTACCCCTTTGTAACTTGATCATGAAACTTTCCCTCATCTTTTTTGTCCTTACTCTAAAATTGTTTTACCTTCTATTATGGATGTTGGGAATTGGCCTCATGTCTCATTTGTGCAGGACAATTTGGTGGAGTATATTCTTCAATATAAGGGAGGTTTATGCAATCGAGATCCCGGTTGGTTTTTGCTACTTGATTGTACAAAATTTGGGGAGCTAGGAACTCAATGGTGCATGACAAAATCAAACTGCCCCCTCGTTCTAGAAAATGAAATTGTGATGTTGATCAAAGCTTGGCTCTTCACTTCTCTGTAGTTCCATAAGGCAACTTAGAATTATAGTAGCTATATTAATTGAATATGCTTGCAAGTGTATGCTTGCAAGTGTTATGGAAATAAATAATCTATTCCTAACATTAGAATGATTTAATTTGGTTTCCAAGATAAGATAAGATTTGATAAAATATGATTTGATTTGATAAGATATTAACTATTTTATTTGGTAATATTTAATTTTCATATTTGATTTGATTCACCTTTCTTTATTTTCCAGAAAATTAAGGAAACAAGGAGATTGAGCAAGATTTGAAACATTTGCTGGAGATTACACAAGACATCGAGGGACCGCCCAAGATCCATTAGGGTTTAGTTTTTTAGGGGTTCTTGTTGGTTTACAGAAACAAGATATACATACAATAACATTGTAAAACAGAGGAAATATGACATAAATAGAATTTAAAATTTTCTCCAATTTAAACACTTTATAAACACTTTACTCTTTATTACTTTTACATGCAATTTAATTGATGAGATTGCCATTGTCTAGTAGCTAATTGTCTTAATTTGATTACGAAATATGATTGTACTCCTTCCATTTCTTTTTAATAGATGTTTTAGAAGAAAACATAAATTTAATAAATACTATTAATGCTTATTAATATTACCAAGTGAATATTTAATATAGAGACCATATATAAAATTAAGTCATTAATGCTTCTTTAAAATCTAAAAATAAAAAGAAACAAATTTGGCTTTTTAAAAAGACAAAGAAAAAGAAACGGATGGAGTAATAATCTATTCGACTTTATATTTTTTGGGAATTAATATTTCTATAAATGAAAATGTTAGTTCTACAAGATTTTCAATTCCCTTTTTTTCCCTATATAAACAATGTGTTGAAACAATGGTCTATTCATCGCATGACTAAACAAATTCACAATTTTATGGCACTTCTAAATTTCAACCAATGGTTCTCTTCCTTATAGTTATGCTTTCACTATTTGCTACTGATGAATGTAAGTAATTATTTCCTCATCATCCCTTATTTTCAAATTATTGTAAATACATTTTTAGTTTTTGTAATTTTTTTCTTTTATAAGAGGCAATTTATTTAAGAAATTATATAAGTATTTTATTAGATTCCAAAAACCCATTTTAGAATTAACTTTATTTTTTAAAAAAATATTTATTTTTGATCTGAGTTTGATCAACAAAAGAGTCAAATTACGCAAGATCTCGATAATGTTCTCCTACAAAGCTCAACACTATTTGTCTCCCAAGGGTATGTCTAGGGGTATCCTAGAAATTGTTGGTGTTGTGTTGAGCCTCTTAAATCACGTTGTTTTGATAAAAGATCCGAGTGTCGAGCCTTTTGTAAATGATCCTCCTTATATCTTTATTGCAACTATTCCATGAATAATTTAATTAAAGTAACTCTCTATATTTAGATTTCGATGATAAAGCAATCACTGCAATATGAACCGCCATTAATTTCAACAATAATTCATGTTATACTTTAAAAAACGTTTTGGTAGAATTATAATTCCATTGTCGTCGAATCCCGGCCCGTCGGCAATGACCCGCTTTTATAGTGATAATTCTCTATATTTTGATTTAGACACATTATACAACGTTTTTTAAGAAAAAAATGTTGTAGATTTGTTTTCCATAAATTAGTAGATGCTTGAAAACGTTGTAGAAGGTATGATTCCACAACGCTTTTTGGATAAAATGTTGTAATTTAATATATCGTATAACGTTGAGGCACATTTACACAACGTTTATAATGTGTCATCTATTTAGAAGGTGTCATTTATTTATACAAATATACAATATTTTTAAAATGTTGTAGATAAAAAAAAGGTTGTGGTTCACCTATATTACCAATGCAGCTGCAATATGCTAATGTCATGATATATAGCTAAAAGGTCTAAATTCTCATTTAAATTTAAAGCTAAAATATATCAACCATTCAAAATACATCCCAATAATACCATTAGTTTATAGTTTTAAATTACTATATCCATAAAATATATACCAAACTATCCATATATACATCTCAAATTCACTTTTCAATCCACAAAATAAACCAAACTATCCATAAAATTAAACTACTACCTAAGCATGTGCAAAAAGCCTAGTTCTCCCAAAATACCCCAAAAGAACTTTTTGCTAAGAGAGATTGTATGCTACATCATGAATAGTGGATGATATTAGGCCAAGAGACAGGCCAAGTGATTGCTCCTTGTAAAAAGAGAACTTCAGCCAATCTTGGGAAAGCAATGATACTAACACAAAACACCAAACCAAAAAACATAATAAATAATAATAACAGCACCAAACCAAAAAACATAAAAAAATAAATAACAATAAAAGGAAGTAGAGCTAACCTTTACAGAAGAACCTTTCAGATCAGATGCTTGCTTTACAAATGATGACTTAGAGATCCCCTCGATAAAGCTTGGACCCCTAGCACTAGCTGAGGCCTTCACTGAACTAGCACAAACATCAGCCATTGGGATATCCCGTCGAGGCAATGGTCACCTTAATTTTTTTAAGGAAACTCTTTTTCAGATTTATGTTCCAATGTTGAGGATATGCTCAGAGAAGCCAATCATGAACTTGTGTGGCGGTGAACGGAATAAGCAGTATATCGGGATCCGAATTAGCAAAAATGGAGCATTCTCGCTCAAGGAAATTCTCTCCGATCCTTTTTCACCAAAATAAATCGAAACCCAAGGTGCTCAAACTTTTCCATAGTTAAAACCCCATATAATCAAATTTAAATTAGCATATTATTATAGCAAGTATAATACATACTCTTACACAATGTAGCTACAAACCAAAAGCAAATGCACACAACTCAGAATTTATAGGTAACGTGAAAATCTTACAACTCATACTTAAAACCTAATTATATTTAAACGTCTTAAAGGACCGCTAAATAAAAGTAGTAAAATTAAGACATTGCCATTTAAATGGAAACAAAGCAAATACAACAACAGAACAAGGTTTAAGAGGTTTAACAAGATTACTTTTTTATGTAATTTGAAGGAAAAAAAATAGAGAACATGCTAACAACTTAACGAATACCATAAGCATCAAATGCCTAAGTATATCGCAAAGAATGTAATCACAGTTATACTTAAAGTTTAAACTAAAATATAGCCACACCCAACCAATAAAGCGTAAATAGGAAAGAGAAAAGTATACACCAAAGAAGTTCTATAATTAGTTTTCACTTTTACCTCGTAATATGATGATTTGAAGTCTAAAGGTTCATGACCTCACCGATGTTCCATTGGTTAGTTCGACAACGCCTAAATTTCGCTTTATCATCGCCCCCCAAGACCATTCATTTGTCCAAATTGCACCAAATTTATCTGCTCCCAAGCCACTTTCCTACAATATTAAGCACTAGGTAAGTATTCTCTGTTTGAGCACCAAAATTATAGTCCCAACCCCATTATCAAAAATCAGAAGTAAACACAAATATGATATTCTAAGAGCCTTAATCCCAACCCCATTATCAAACTCTCATAACAAAACTGGTTACTGCTAAAAAAATGAATTAAACATATAACAAGAAATTTCTTCAGATCTTTCCCTGCTGCAATGTCACGTAGGATTGCAAGAGCTCATTGATTTCAATTCGAGGACAATTGCCACACCTAAGACAATATTCTCATGAAGTATAACTTCGGAAAGTTAGGTAGAGACGGATAATGCAAGGAACATAGCACAAGGTATTAGATAACTTCAGATTGAACAACAAGAGTGTGAGAAACACCGATGCTTTTACTTATTAATAAAGTTGGATGCATTTGACCATAGAAAAGGATCGCCAGAGCTAGTATTAGGATATGACATACTAAAGTGAGTAAGTGGTATTCAATCAATTCAAAAGCGCCAAATAACAAAGTTGGCAAAACCCAAGCACACCAAATAGAAATCTTCTTGCTTCTCCATAGAAATAATCATTGAACTTTTTTTCTCTCTCTCTCTCTCTTCTCTTCCTCCAAATGTTAAGATTTACTTCCCCATTAACATATAGTAGTACTACAAAAGACTAATTAAATATTTTATGTAAAATCCCAAATTTTACTTAATAAAAATTAATTTTCTCAAAATATTTTTTCAAAATTATGGTGTGGATTTGAGATAAATATAATATATTATATTTTATTATGCATAGTATTTGCATAGTGCCTGCATAGTGTTTACATAGTAAAATCTTTTTATATAAAACAGAATACTTTTATAAAGTTATTTATTTTATTAGATTTTAAATTATATATATATATATATATATATATTATATTTTATTGCATAGTATCCTTTCCATTCTCCTATAAATAGGATGCTTAGTTAGAATTGAAAACACACTAGAAATTCAGAGAATTCTTCTTCGATAATCTTTAAGAATATCCTCGCCCTACCCGTCAGAATACTCTTCTTTTTAACGTAAGGGGTATTATTCTTTCGTATTCATGACGAGAGTTATTTTCTTTCAATACTCGTAAGAGTTGTTATTCCATTCTTTATTATTATGTTGGAATAACCTGTCTATGCGAAGTACAACATACATGGTGAAATTCTTCTGTTATTCCATTCTTTATTATTTTGTTGGAATAATTTGTCTATGCGATCTATCGCATGCCTGGTGAATTCTGTTGTTATTCCATTCTTTATTATTCTGTTGGAATATCCTGTCTGTGCGGATTACGCATGACCTAGTTTCATTCTTTATTATTCTCGTTGAATATCCTCGTCTGCAAGCGGATTACGCATGACCTAGTTCCGCTTCTTTATTATTATTCTCGTTGAATATCCTCGTCTGCAAGGATTACGCATGACCGGTTCCATTCTTTATTATTTTGTTGAATAACTCGTCTGCAAGGTCTATCGCATGCCTGGTGAATTCTGTTGTTATTCCATTCTTTATTATTCTGTTGGAATATCCTGTCTGTGCGGATTACGCATGACCTGGTTCCATACTTTATTATTCTGTTAGAATAACCTGTCTGTGTGGTCTATCACATGCTTGGTGAATTCTACTATTATTACATTCTTTATTATTCTGTTGGAATAACCTGTCTATGTGGATTACCGCATGCATGGTGAATGATCCTTTGTATTCATTCTTTATTAAATTATGGAAATGATCTGTCTACGTGGATTACCGCATTTACGGTGAAAATCCATTTGCGCTTCATATATTCTATTATACTCATTGGTTAAAGTTTTGGCTTCTATACTCCATGAAATTAGTAGAATATCCTGGATATTTGCGTTTCATCCAGAATCTTTTCATGGAAATATTCTTCTGAGCATTCTTGAATTTTACTCCACAAAGCAGTATCATGTTGACAATTTGGACGTTATTGGTTCCTAGATAAATTAATTTATAAATTTTTAAAATTTATTCTTGAACTTGTTTTATTGAATTGTCATCATCCTCATGTTTTTATTATGTTGAAAGTCATCTCGTGGCATGTAGTGCATAGATGGATTCTTGATGATTATTACCAGTGATTATTCTTTAGATAATCATGACCGTAATGTTACAAATGATCCGAAAAAGTCCTCATTGGCCCGTATTGCATTGATGGACAGTTTTTGGTATGATTATGGCTATGGATTCTCTTCGGCCAAGGGTGCAAAGATGAATTGTTTTATGGCATGATCAGAATCGTTGTTGAAAACACAATTATCTTTGGCCTGTAGTGCATGGATAATTCGTGGTCGTGATACTAAAGAATATCCTTGGCCTGTAGTGTAGGGATGATTTGATGATGTGGATTATTTATTGCTGAGTCTCGGTGATAAAAGTGATGAAAAACCTTTAAAATCATAGAAGATAGTAGATTTTATGCTCTACTTAACTCTTCTAATGGATTGCTTATTCACCGCAGCTTGTTGATCTAAAACTTGTTGTCTATTGTATTCTATCAGTTGTTATACTGTTGAAGGCTAAGGATAATTTATTCTCGCATTATCTTAGTCATAATATTTCTTCTCGGGCTAGTTGAGCTCACCCTTTTCTTTCATTGTTATCTTTAGGAAATGAGAATATAGCTGGGACGAGTCGGGGAATGGAGTGATGGTCCAGGATAAATGGCTTTAGTAGTCCTCACTATTCTACAAAATAATGTGATAATAATTGTAATGAGGACACCATTGAGTGTGGATATTGTCTAAATGATAATATTCTTGTTTAAACTCTCAGCTATGTTTTTTCGTATTTTACACGACTATTGTATAATTAAGTTGTATTTGAATTTATGTACCATGTATCTGGCGACTCAAGATGGGTGATGTATACCTGTTTTGGGGGCGTCACAGTTGGTATCAAAGCTTAGGGATATGATCCCTGACTGAGATATGAGACAAGAACTAGGAGGGGAGAGACGGGGAATTCCTTCACTAGTATGACCTACCTAAGTTTATTTGTGACATGTCAATTAACCCTTGTTTTGCGACAGTAAAATTGCATCTGAAAATGTTGAGATCAGCAATGAAGCACATGAGACCGTTGAGTCACCAACGATCAATACCCAGGATAATGTGCAACAGGAAGACATTAATCCTCAGGTAAATAACAACACCGATCAAATGATGAACGATGGGATGTTCAGAGGCTTTATGCAATTCATGCAATATCAGATAAGAGAGACTCCTATTCGAAATATAGGTGTAAATAATGGCAACCCACGGTCGGTCACAGCTAAGCAGTTCAACAAGCTGGGACCACCGGAGTTTTTGGGAAAGCCAGAACCACTTAAGGCAGAGACGTGGTTAAAGCAGATCACAAAGATATTTGATGTCTTGGGATGCTTCGAGGAGCAAAAGGTTCCCTTTGCCACCTTTATGTTGCGTGAAGAAGCAGATCATTGGTGGGAATCTGTAAAACGTGCCCAACCTGTTATGCGAATTCAAGCAACCAAACCACTAAAGTCAATCACTGTCATATCAAGCCATAAGTAAATAGTCCCGAGCCTTTATCTGGCGACTTCCTTGTGTGGAATGCACCGAAGCCAAAATTTCCGTAGGGTACATTGTGAATAACGATGGCAAGTTGATAGGTATCAATGTGACATACTATCCAAGTCTTGGATGAGATTCATAGTTTTGAATGATATTTCTATTGTTAATAAATTTCCTGACGTATTCCTGAAGACTTCTTAGCCTACCTCTAGCGAGTGAAATCAAATTTTGTATTGACCCCAGTACAAAACCCATTTCTAAAACCCTTAAATATTTCTTCAACCAAAACAAATGTATTATGTGCTAAAGACGTTGGCTCGAGCTATTGAAGATTACGATCGTACCATTCAATACCATTGTGGAAAAGCGAACGTGGTAGTGACGCTGATTGAGTAGAAGATCGTATGCGTTTACGAGTGCGAATATACGAACCTATGTGAAGAAAATGAATATATGATTAGAACCGAATTTAGTTGATAAAGTTAAAGCCGCTCAAGCTACAGACCCAGAGCTGATAAACACGAAAAAGAAGGTTCATGAGGGCGTTATTCTAGAAGCAAGAATCGATGAAGAGAGGAAATCTCAACCCTCGATTTTATTGGCCCATTTGAAATCCTCGATTGAGTAGGAACTGTGGCTTATAGACTCGTTTTACTGCCAAATATGTTGCGTGTTCATAACGTTTATCACGTACCGATGTTACGTAAATATGTGGACGACCCAAACCACATTAATGATTTAGAACCCGAACGAGATAATGGATAATTTAATGTATGAAGATGTACCGTTAAAATCTCGAATATATTCTACGCTTAAAGGTTATACCTCAAGAGTTAGAATCGACGTAAGTGTCCTTATTTGTTCTACAGCATCAGTATCGTATCGTACGTAAATTTCGAGGGCTAAATTTCATAAGGAGGGAGATTGTAAAATCCAAATTATACTTAATAAAGATTTAATTTTCTCAAATATTTTTTTCAAAATTATGGTGTGGATTTGAGATAATGTTATAGTTATGGGTAATATTTATAAATTTTGAAAAGTATGCAAGTTGTTATATAATATTCGATTGGTCGGAGAATATTCTTTTTGTCAGAAAATATCCGTACGACAATACAATCATTGGTGGACCCCACAACGGAATTATTGTCGGATTGAGAAAACGGCAAAAATATTTTTATGAAAATAACGACTTGAAGTTTTATCGTTAAAATTGTTCAATTACTTCCAGTAGTAAAAGTACAAAAATACGCTGTGGTTGCATAAGAGCACACCAGATTGATTATCGATGCTTACGTGAGAAGTAAATCTCAGCTTTTGTTCAATTATTACTACAAAGAATTAATCGATAGTAAAATCTTTTTATATAAAATGTAATACTTTTTATAAAGTTTTGTTTTATTTGATTATAAATAGAATATATTAAATTTTATTATGCATAGTGTTTGCATAAAGGCTCGCATAGTGTTTTGCAGATAGTAAAATCTTTTTATATAAAATAGAATACTTTTTATAAAGTTTTGTTTTATATGATTATAAATATAATATATTATATTTTATTATGCATAGTATTTGCATAGTGCCTGCATAGTGTTTACATAGTAAAATCTTTTTATATAAAACAAAATACTTTTATAAAGTTATTTGTTTTATTAGATTTTAAATAATATATATATATATATATATATATATATATATATTATAAGTAGAATATATTATATTTTATTACATAGTATCCTTTCCATTCTCCTATAAATAGGATGCTTAGTTAGAATTGAAAACACACCAAAAATTCAGAGAATTCTTCTTTTATAATCTTGAGCGTATTTCTTTAGAGTTTTAAGAAGCTTTGAGCGTAGAAAACAGTATAATTTTTCTTCAAGAATATCCTCGCCCTACCCGTCGAAATACTCTTTTTTAAGGTAAGGGGTATTATTCTTTCGTATTCATGAAGAGAGTTATTTTCTTTCAATACTCGTAAGAGTTATTATTCCATTCATTATTATTATGTTGGAATAACCTGTCTATGCGAAGTACCGCATACATGGTGAAATTCTTCTGTTATTCCATTCTTTATTATTCTATTGGAATAACCTATCTGTGCGGTCTATCGCATGCCTGGTGAATTCTGTTGTTATTTCATTCTTTATTATTATGTTGGAATATCCTGTCTGTACGGATTACGCATGACCTGGTTTCATTCTTTATTATTCTGTTGGAATATCCTGTCTGTGCGGATTACGCATGATCTAGTTTTGTTCTTTATTATTCTGTTGGAATATCCTGTCTATGCGGATTACGCATAACCTGGTTCCATTCTTAATTATTATGTTGGAATAACCTGTCTGTGCAGTCTATCGCATGCCTGGTGAATTCTATTGTTATTCCATTCTTTATTATTCTGTTGGAATATCATCTCTGTGCGGATTATGCATGACCTAGTTCCATACTTTATTATTCTATTGGAATAACCTGTCTGTGCGGTCTATCGCATGCCTGGTGAATTCTGCTGTTATTCCATTCTTTATTATTCTGTTGGAATAACATGTCTATGTGGATTACAGCGTGCATGGTGAATGATCCTTTGTATTCATTCTTTATTAAATTGTGGAAATAATCTGTCTACGTGGATTACTGCATGGTGGGTGAAAATCCATTTGTAGTTTCATATATTCTATTATACTCAGTTGGTTAAAGTTTTTGCTTCTATACTCCATGAAATTAGTAGAATATCATGGATATTTGCGCTTCATCCAGTATCTTTTCATGGAAATATTATTCTGAGCATTCTTGAATTTTATTCCACAAAGCAGTATCATGTTGACAATTTGGACGTTATTGGTTCTTGGATAAATTAATTTATAAATTTTTAAAATTTATTCTTGAACTTGTTTTATTGAATTGTCATCATCCTCATGTTTATATTATGTTGAAAGTCATTTGTGGCTCAGAGTATAGATGGACTTGGTATGATTATGACCAGGATTATTCTAAGATAATCATGACCGTAATGTTGCAAATGATGTAGAAAAGTCCTCATTGGCTTGTAGTGCATTGATGGATGCTTTTGGTATGATAACCTACGCTTTTTGACTATAATCGGGCGTTGTTCTGATGGCCGCTTTATAAGTAGACCCAAACACCCCGCTACCCAATATCTCAGCCGACGCCCTCAGCAAGTCCGCCAACTCAAATCTCAACCGATCATCTCTCAAGAATGTTAGCTTCAAGCTATTGTTCTGACTACTACTATTACTCTTCCCATGGACCGACGGAGGATGATGTATAACAGGTGATGCCCCTACATCCATTTTGTCCAAATCATTGAACTACTTCAAAGGAGAGCATAATGTTCAAGGAATTCCATTATACCCATAAGCACGAAACAATCATTCACTTTATGCATATAGGAACCGATTCTAACATAAATTAGCCTGTTCATAAAAATTTTAAAAAGAAAAGAAAAGAAAAAAACCCTAAACTTGATTATATAATGCTACTAGCTAGCAATAGAATCACATGTCTGCAAATGTGCTAATAACCATCAATGTCTGAATCCTAATAACTAATTTAGCATTTTGTCCCGCCTTTAGTTGGGTTCTATCTAATCAAACACAAATTATTATTATTTTTTACTTAATTATATAAATCAACTCTAATGTTCTTACCTAGAAATGGGTAAAGAAATCACAATATTAAATTTTCGAATACCTTTTGGAGAAGTCATTGTTAGAGGGTGACAAAGATCTTGCTTTTCTCATGACGACGGAGACAGAATCACCTGTAGCTCGCCTTGCCGCCAACCTTGATTCTCTCCTCAAGGAACTTTTCCAAAGAAGCAATGTCCATAATTTTGTCCTCCACCGGCTTCCGCAATCAATCACGAAGGTCGCCCCTTCTTCTTCCCTCGGCTCGCCGCCCTCCCGCCCCTTTACTCATCTTCGCTTATCTTTTCTGAAATTAAATAAGCAATTTTCAGATACATAACAATAATATATTTCATATAATATGCAGATATATACATATATACGTCTGTGAATATAGAGAGAGAATAGCTCTTACCAGATTGAACTTTAAAACAGCCGACTGCAACTGAATATGGGATGTTTGTGAAGAAAAAGGAGGAGACTTTCGATCTACTGTAAGAGAGCAAGAGAGAGAGAGAGATAAAGGAGGGGGAAGAGGAGGAGGTCATTGGTGAAGGAACGACGAAGGGATGAGGGTTTGTCGCCGCTGCTACTAAAGAGAGAAAATGGGAGAGAAAGAATGAGAGGAAGAAACGATAGAGAAGAAAGTACTCCTTCTGCGTTTCATTTCAAATTTTGACTTCAGCGTTTTTTTTCCTCTCCGTGTTTTTTACATAGATAACGTTTTTTTTTAAATGTTATCTATTTAAAATAAAAAATTACCCTTATAAATACATAACATTTTTTTATATGTATGTACAACGTTTTGTTAAAAAAACATTGTAAAAAAAATAGCACAACATTTTTTATAAAAACGTCATCTTTTAAGTGTTGTCTTTTTATGATTTTGTACTAGTGACAAGATCAATGTTACTAGAAAATTTAGTCGAACCATAAAATCTCAAAATTTACCATTCTAATCATCCATTTATTCAATCAATAAAACTGAATGAGTTTCAAAGTTAAATACACAACAACAAATGGATATAAAACAATGATAATAAATTCATATTTTTGTTCACAAAATCATAAATAAATTATCTACTTAGTGACAATCTAATCTGTGGTGGAACCAGAACATTTTTAGAGGGGGGTCAAAATACATCAGTAAAAAAATTATTTATTGACGCTTGGAGTGCTTCTTTCAAATTCATTTTGCTCAATTATAGTATTCCACAACATCATATTTCAACCATTGTCAACTTTTTGAGTTGTGAGTCTAATGGCTTTAAATACAAACACACACACACACACACACACACACACACACACACACATATATATATATATATATATATATATATATATATATATATATATTTTTTTTCCTAAATATGGGACTATTAATCGACTTTAAAATTTTTAGTCAACTGATTAGCTATAGCTACATCTATAGATAAATTATAAATTATAATATTATATATTCAAAACCTTATATTCTGGTTCTGGTCATCTTCCTTGAAGACAATTGAGAGGAGTTACTCAAATCAAGAAAATGAATTAAGTTATTCTCATTTACAAAAAATCGATGCCAAGATATGATTAAGTCAAGAAACAAATGAGTGCAATCTTAATTAATTAATCATCAAACTTATTTAACATTATTTTATCTTATAGTAATATTGTTAATTTATTATAAGTAGAAGGACACGAGAAAGCAAATGAATTAATACCATCTCATAACAAAGATCAAGTTTAACTAACATTAGCATGCTTTAGATTCCAGGGTTGGGGGGTCATATTACCCCCCCCCCCCCGGCCCGCCCTACCCCACCCCCCCGGCCCCTAGCTCCGCCTCTAAATCTAATAGTACTAAATTAGTCTAAAACATGGTCTGATAGGCAAAGAAATTATAACTACAATAAAATGTCCTATTTTAAATATATAAATCAGAATCATTTAACAACATATTTGCATAAAGCATTCAAGTCATTGATAATAGCATGTTTTATTACAATCTACTATTTAAGATTCAGTAAAGGAGAATCATTACATCAATCATAACTTATACTCCATATGAAGTCTTCACAAGGAAATTGTAACAAAAAATTGATATTCAAAAGAATGTAAAGCAAATAAGCAAAGGCATGTACCTGACGCCAAGATGTCTCTTTCTCTTTATCAACTTAGGTTTAGTAGATAAAAATAAATTGGAGACATGAGTTGTAATTTACAATTTATTATATTGAAAGTTGAGGATAATATGATAATTATAAAAATAGTATTTATTCTAATTTCTTTTCCGTCTAAATCAGACTTATTTTGGACTGAAAACTTTGACAAGAAAAGTGACCAAGTTTTCTATCCATTTCTTTTCTTTTTCGTTTATTAAAAAACTCAGAAACATATGAATTGGAAAGAAAACTTAAATTTTTTGTCCATTTTTTTTCTTTTTCGTCCCTTTTAAAACTTAGAAACAGAGTGTTAATATATCTTAACAACTCACATCTTTGTATTAAGAGGCCCTCTTAATATTTAAGATACAAATATGAGTCAAAACTATTCAGAATACCTCTTAATACAAAGATATGGGCTGTTAAAATTCATTAAGAGGTGGGCTATTAAATTACATTAAGATGCAATCAAACACCAATTTTGATTTCCTGATGATAAAGCAACTATGCAATATGACATACCATTAATTTCAACAATGAGTCATGTTATACATTATAAAAGTTTTACTTTAATTTATTCGATCTTTTCGCATATACTTTGATCACGTAGGTCGCAATCTAATTTTTTCAAATATTTGTCGACACATGTATATCATTTTCCTTCAACATTAATATCCCTATTAATTAATTTTTAGTTCCTTTGTCTCGCAAAAATCGATTTAATTTGATTTTTTCAATATCAAATTGACCAATTTTGTAATCAAAATATATACCATTTTCTTGTAAATATATGAGGAGAACCATATATATGAAACTATATCAAATTTACTATCACCTTCAATTTTCATATGTTTGAAAATATAAATAACTATCCTGAATTCTTTTTTAAAATTGATCCATTTGACCACAAAAATTAAATAAACCAATTTTTGAAGGACTAAGAGAATAGTGAGTGTGACGCCCCCAAAATAGGTATACATCACCCATCTTGAGTCGCTAAATACATGGTACAAAATTTAAATACAACTTAATAATACAAATTGCCGTGGTAAAATACTTACAAAACATAAACCGAGAGTTTTAATAAGAATATTGTCATCTAGACAATATCCACACTCAAAGGAGTCCTCATTACATTTATTGTCACCCTATTTAATGTAATAGTGAGGACTACTAATGCTATCATCCGGATCACACCCGCTCCCCGACGAAGTCCCGACTACGCTCTCATTTCCTCAAGAGAATAAAGGAAAGAAAGGGTGAGCTCAACTAGCCCAGTAAGAAATATTATGACTAAGATAATGCAGAATAAATTATCATTAGTCTTCAACAATGTTAAACTGATAAAATACAATAGACATCAAGTTTAACTGCAGTGGAACAAGCAATCCATTAGAAGAGTCAAGTAGAGAATAAAATCTACTATCTTCTATGATTTAAAAAGTTTTCATCAATTTTTATCACGACTCTCTACTTTAATAAATAAACCACATCATCGAGTTATCCCTGCTCTACGGGCCAAAGATATTCATTAAATTATCAATGGTCATGACTATACTGAATAATCCCTGGTCATAATCATACCAAAAAATGTCCATCAATACACTACAGGCCACTGAGGACTTTTACCACATCATTTATAACATTACAAGTTATGATTATACCGATAACCCCTGGTTATAATCATACCAAGTCCATCTATGCACGTTAGCCAAAGATGACTTTCATCGCAATATAAGTATGAGGATGATGAAAATGACATAATAATTCAATAAAACAAGTTCAAGAATAAATTTTAAAGATTTATAAGTTAATTTATCCTAAACTCAATAATGTCCAAATTGTCAACATGATACTTCTTTGTGGAGTAAAATTCAAGAATGCCCAGAAGAATATTTCCATAAAAAGATACTGGATGAATAACAAATATCCAGGATATTCCACTAATTTTATGGTGTATAGAAGTCAAAACTTTAACCAACTGAGTATAATAGAATATATGAAACTATAAATAGATTTTCACCCGCCATGCGGTAATCCACGTATACAGATCATTTCCACAATTTAATAAGGAATGAATAGAAAGGATCATTCACCATGCATGTGGTAATCCACATAGACAGGTTATTCCAACAGAATAATAAAGAATGATATAATGTAAGAATTCACCATACATGCGATAGATCACACAGATGTAAAGTTATTCCCAATAGAGTAATAAATAATGGAACCAGATCACGCGTAAACGTGACCGATGTGATATTCCAATGTAATAATAAATAATGGAACCAGTCATGCGTAAACGTATGCATGTGATATTCCGAATCAATAATAAATAATGGAACTGTGTCATGCGAAAACGCACGCATGTGATATTCCGATAGAATAATAAAGAATGGAATAACAACAAAATTCACCACGCACGCGATAGATCAAGATAGACAAAGTATTCCAATGTAATAATAAATAATGGAACCAGTCATGCGTAAACGCACGATGCATATGATATTCTCGATAGAATAATAAAGAATGGAATAATAGAAGAATTTCACCATGTATACTAGATTGTGATATACAAAGTTATTCCAACATAATAATAAAATGGAATAACAAAAGAATTTCATCATGTATGTGGTATCAGATAAACAAAGTTATTCCAACATAATAATGAAGAATGGAATAATGTAAGCTCTCTTCATGAATATAAAAGAAATAATACCCTTTACCTTATAAAGAAGATTACTCCTACGATTAGTATGGGATATACTTGAAGAAAACTTGCACTACGCTCAAAGCTTTCTAAAACTCTAAAGAAATACGCTCAAGATTATAAAAGAAGAATTCTCTGAACTTCTGGTGTGATTTCAATTCTAACTAAGCATCCTATTTATAGGAAAATCGAAAGGATACAATGCAATAAAATATAATATATATATATATATATATATATATATTAATATTTTATTTAAAATCTAATAAAACAAATAACTTTATAAAAGTATTCTATTTTATATAAAAAGATTTTACTATGCAAAACACTATGCAGGCACTATGCAACACTATGCATAATAAAATATAATATATTCTATTTATAATCTAATAAAATAAATAACTTTATAAAAGTATTATGTTTTATATAAAAAGATTTTACTATACAAAACACTATGCATAATAAAATATAATATATTCTATTTATAGTCTAATAATAACTTTATAAAAGTATTCTGTTTTATATAAAAAGTTTTTCTGTTTTATTACATTAATAATAATAATAAAACAAAACTCATCATCATTTTTATAATTCACACTATTAATCGACCAGGTCGTTCCCAAGAAAGTGGGGGCTTTCCAATAAGGATTTCTCACTATTAGGTGACCAAACCTCTCCTCAAGCGTAACTTCTAGACATCGTTAATATTGCAAATGATAATATTAATAACTCGCTATCTCAATTATTGATTTAATAATATATAAAATATCGATAATAATTGAATCAAATAACGTGAGATAGTATGCAACAATTATCGTAGTAATAATTGAACAAAACCGAGTGACTTCTCACGTAAGCATCAATAATCAATACCGTGTGCTATTATGCAACCACGCCAGATTCCTCGCATTTTTTTTAACACCGTGTTTCAACAGCTAATCAGTAAAACTTTCGCCGCTCTTTTTATAAAATATTTTTGTCGCTTTCAATCCGATAATAATTTTCAAGTATGGGTCCACTAATGATTGTGCCATCGCATTTAATATTCCCCGCTAAAACGAATATTCCCCACCAATCGAATATTATATATCAACTTGAGTACTTTGCAAAATTTATAAATATTACCCACAACTATAACATTATATTAAATTCACTCCATAATATTCAAAATGATAATTATAGAAAATTCATCTTTATTCATAAAAGTTGGGGTCTTACAACCTCCCTTCTTATGAAATTTCTCCTCTCGAATTAGGGTACATACCGGTATGTAGAAGAGGTAAGGATACCTTGATTTTATTTCGCATTCTAACTCCTGTGTCATTTCCTCAACATCATGGTTTCTCCACAAAACTTTGACTTGAGGTATAACTTTGAGCGTAGAATATGTTTCTTCTTCATCCAAGATTTGAACAGAATCTCTTCATACGTTAAATCTTCCGCTATTTCATCCTGGTTCTAACTCAATAATGTGGTTCGGTCTTTCACATATTTACGTAACATGGATATAAGAAAACATTATGAACACGAGACATACTTGGCAGTAAAAAAAGTCTATAGGCCACGCTTCCTACTCGATTGAGGATTAAAATGGGCCAATGAATCGAGGATTGAGCTTTCCTCTCTTTCCAAATCTCATAACTCCTTTCCATGGAGCAACAAGTAACAACACATGATCTCCAATATCGAATTCCACGCCCCACGATGAAGATCATCACAACTCTTTGTCGATCTTGTGAGGTTTTTATACGTCATTTGATCGTTTGAATCTTTTTCGTAGTCATACGCACTCAACTCCGGTCCCAACAACATTGCTTCACCCACCTCATCCCAAAGATACTAGAGAACGACACTTTCTTTCATACAACGCTCCGAATGGAGCCATGCCAATACTTGCTTGATAGCTGTTGTTATAGGAAAACTCCACCAATGGTAAGAACTTATCCCAACTTCCCATGAAGTTTAGGATACAGAGTCTTAATAAATCTTCCAGAGTTTGAATAGTCCTCTCTGATTGTCCGTCCATCTGAGGATGATATGCCAAACTAAATCGTAAATCAGCACTCAAAATCTTGAAGTGAATCTTGGGTCTCGATCGTAAACTATGGATACCGACATACCATGCGCCTTACAATCTCATTTATGTATGCCTTGAGAAACCTTGGGAAGACCAAGAATTTAAATCCATGGTAATGTGCTCCCACTTCCATTTTGGAATTTTAAGTGGTTGCAATGGACCTTTTGGCACTTGATGTCTACCTTGACTCGTTGACAAGTTAGACACCTCGAGATAAACAAATATTTATCTCTCTCTTCAAATTGCTCCACCAAAATGTATGACAAAGATCACGATACATTTTTGGTACTCCCAGGATGGATTGCAAACGATGTGTTGTGCGCCTCCATCATGATTTTATACTTTAAATCAGGGTCGTTAGAACATAAAGTTTGGAGTTGACTCAAGTATTCCTTCTTCATCGATTCTTGCTTCCTAAGATAATACCTTCTTGCACTTTCTTCTCATACGCATCAGCTCCAGGTCTGTAGCTTGAGCAACTTTAACTTTATCGATTAAAGTTGGTTCTACTCGTATATTCGCCATCATTACATGGGTCCCTGGAGTCTTTAACTCTATCTCCATCCTTTGCAAATCATACAAAATGGGCTTTTATATTAATAATATTGCACTCGCATTCGCATATGATCTTCTACTCAATGCGCCCACCACCACGTTCGCTTTTTTAGGGTGGTATTGGATGGTATGATCATAATCTTTCAACAGTTCAAGCTAACGACGTTGTCGCATGTTGAGTTCCTTTTGAGTGAAGAAATATTTGAGGCTTTTATGATCCGTAAAAATCTCCACTTTCTCCCCATATAAGTAATGCCTTCAAATATTTAGTGCAAAAACGACTGCTGCCAACTCTAGATCATGAGTAGGATAATTCCTCTCATATTCTTTGAGTTGTCGAGAGGCATAGGCTATGACTTTCCTATGTTGCATGAGAACGCATCCTAACCCTTTGCTTGAAGAATCATCAGAAATGACAAATCCTCCGCGCTGTAAGGTATTGTCGTAACAAAATAAATGAGTCTTCTCTTGAGTTCTTGAAAATTCTTCTCACATTCTTCGCTCCAACCAAACTTTGTATCTTTTCGAGTCAGCTGAATTAATGGAGTAGCTATTCGAGAAAACCCTTCTACAAATCTCCGATAATAACCAGCTAAATCGAGAAAGCTACGTACTTCGGTCACTGATTTAGGTTACTCCCAGCTTTGAATTGCTTCAATCTTTGCTCGTCAAAAGATATTCCATGACTTGATACTACGTGCCCAAGGAATGCTACTTCATCAAGCCGTAACTCAATTTATTCAACTTGGCATAAAGCTTATTTTCACGAAGCTTTTGGAGTATCAGCCTCAAGTGTTGCTCATGGTCTTCACGGGTTTTGGAGTATATGAGGATGTCATCAATAAAGACGACCACAAAGTGATCCAAATATTCCTTGAATACTTGGTTCATCATGTCCATGAAGGCAGCAGGAGTATTAGTCAATCCAAAAGACATGACTAGGAATTCATAATGCCCGTACCGAGTTCTAAAAGCAGTCTTTGGAATGACAAATCCTCCGCGTTCAAAAGCATCACTTTAAATGACAAATCCATCCGCGCTGTAAGGTATTGTCGTAACAAAATAAATGAGTCTTCTCTTGAGTTCATGATAATTTTTGTCACATTCTTCGCTCCAACCGAACTTTGTATCTTTTTGAGTCAGCTAAATTAATGGAGTAGCTATTCGAGAAAACCTTTCTACAAATCTCCGATAATAACCAGCTAAATCGAGAAACCTACGTACTTCGGTCACTGATTTAGGTTGCTCCCAGCTTTGAATTGCTTCAATCTTTGTCGGGTCAAAAGATATTCCATGACTTGATACTACGTGCCCAAGGAATGCTACTTCATCAAGCCAGAACTCGAATTTATTCAACTTGGCATAAAGCTTATTTTCACGAAGCTTTTGGAGTATCAACCTCAAGTGTTACTCATGGTCTTCACGGGTTTTGGAGTATATCCAAATATTATTAAGTTTTATATAAAAAGATTTTACTATGCAAAATACTATGCATAATAGAATATAATATATTCTATTTATAGTCTAATAAAACGAATAACTTTATAAAAGTATTCTGTTTTATATAAAAAGCTTTTCTGTTTTATTACATTAATAATAATAATAAAACAAAACTCATCATCATTTTTATAATTCACACTATTAATCGACTGTCGTCGTTCCTGAAAGTGGGGCTTTCCAATAAGGATTTCTCCCTATCACGCCCAATTAAGTGATCAAACCTCTCCTCAAGCGTAACTTCTAGACATCGTTAATATTGCAAATGATAATATTAATAACTCATTATCTCAATTATTGATTTAATAATATATAAAATATTGATAATAATTATATCAAATAACGTGAGATAGTATGCAACAATTACCATCGTAGTAATAATTGAAAAAACCGAGTGACTTCTCACGTAAGCATCAATAATCAATACCGTAGCTAATATGCAACCACACGTATTCCTCGTATTTTTAACACCGGGTGTTTCAACAGCTAATCTGTAAAACTTCCGCCGTTATTTTCATAAAATATTTTTGTCGCTTTCAATCCGACAATAATTTCAAGTATGGGGTCCACTAATGATTGTGCCACGCATTTAATATTCCCTCAATAAATGAATATTCCCAACCAATCGAATATTATATATCAACTCATGATTTTGTAAAATTTATAAATATTACCCACAACTATAATATTATATTAAAGTCGCTCCATAATATTCAAAAATGATAATTATAGAAAATTCATCTTTATTCATAAAAGTTGGGGTCTTACAGTGAGGAGATCGGTTTCATACATAAGAAAGAATGATCTGACACATTCTTATTATAAATTTCAGAAGAGTAATGCTAGGAGCACCAATTATATAAAAAATTATGCACACTAAGTATAAAAACAAAGAAAAAATATGGAACGAGACCTACAGCTGAATATTTTGCACATTTAATTGGTAAGCAATATTTGAATCATACTCTTAGTGCACAAAATTTTGTGTACAGTTGGTGCATATAGTATTATCCATTTTAAAATATTTTATCAACTATTAACATTTTGTATGACATACACGTGTCAATCACCCAGGGAGATTGAGTAAATTTTGATAGGTGTTTAGTATTTCAAGTTTGATAACCCGTGCAAAATACAAAAAAATTTGAAAACGACTCATCTAGTATCTTTCGACGCAAAGCGCTATATGTAGCTTTAAGTACTACAATTTTACATCGACTTTTTAATTATCTACACGTGGATAAGTGCCGATCAGAACTTTATTGTAGAGAGATGTGTAATAAGTGGATTGTTCTTATATTTCTTACAAATCTCATGTATTGATAAATTTCACAATTATAATTCAAATAATAATTTATCGCAATACATATACAACTCTTCCATGAACAATTGATTTAAAATAATTCTCTATATGTTGATTTCATGATTATAAAGCAAGTGTGCAATATGAACTTTCATTAATTTCAATAATAATATTTAATTAGTGTTCGACTTATCTCCATTTTTTTCTCATTTAGATAAACTCGCTTACCATTCCCATGAGAAGCACACAAACCAATATTAATAATGATTTATTATATTAATTATTGAAATAATCAATTAAATGTAAGATAATATATTTAATTGGAAATTTGAGAATGTAGTTATAATTATTAAATATATATTTAAACAATAAATTATTGAATTATATATTGTAGGTTCATTTTATTATCCTTAAAACCGACCTTCACCTTCAAACCACCAAGAAGCTCTTTCAATTTTTCAACTTCATAATTGATCTAGAAGGATTTAATGTTGCAGTCTCGATAGTTGGAATGTTCAAATTGTGGCAACCCAATGTTCATTCTTTTTGAAAAGATGAGGAGAACTAAGAAATCTATTGTTCAACTTAACTCATCTACCGGTAATCTTTCTAATAATGTATGTATCCTTCAGCCCAAATTTCTACCATTCATTTCTCTTCACTTTGATCCCCACAAAGACCTCCTTTCTCAAAGAATTTCTTTGTATGCAAATGCTTATAGAAAGCCCTTTCTTTAGAGGATCTCTCATTGCAACAAAAATCTCGCAATTTGGCTTCTCTCAGGGGACAAAACTCCAAGTTTTTTTCTAATGCTATCAAGAGCATATGGAACCACAACAAAATTTTGGCAATTTATAACTCAGAATGGGGAATCGGGTAGAAACCAAGCTAATATCCAAGAGGTTGTTGTTGATTACTACCAGATCTCTTAGGTTCTTCCTTCGATCACTATCCTATATTTGTTGAAATGGAAAAATATGTTATTAAATGATTATTTCTATCCAATCTTCTAATATGGTTCCCCTATTTTGATGATGAGATTTTCTATATGCCTAAGTCTATAATGGTTAACAAGAGCCCCGCCCTTGGATGGCTTTGATGTTAATTTTTCCTCCATTGTTGGGATATCATCAATGAATTTACCTCAGTGCATTATTATTTTTTTTTTGATACGAGCCACCTTCGTTGTGGAATTAATGCTATCATTATCGCTTTGATCCCAAAGTCCGATAATCATTCATATATATCCGACTTTAGGCCAATATCTTGTTGTAACACTTTTTATAAATGCATCTCTAAGATTATTACTAATAGACTTAAGAAAAGTCCTTCCTCTCTAATCGACCATGCCTAATCATGCTTTCATTTTCTAGTAGAAGAGCATCAAGATAATATTCTTCTTGCCCAAGAACTTTTTAGAAACTACCATAGGAATTTTGGTCTTGCTAGATGTGCCTTTAAAGATTGACATTAGGAAAGCTTTTGACACCGTCAACTAGAGTTTTATCTTGAGCCATGAGCCTTCTTAAGTTCCCTCCCACTTTCATTAATTGGATTAAAGTTTGCATTTCTACATCTATGTTTTTTGTTAAAGTGAATTGAGCTCTTGCAAGCTACTTCCGAAGGTCCAGAGGACTAAGGCAAGGGGATCTTCTTTCCCCTTACCTGTTTGTGCTAGCTATGGAAGCCCTCTCAATTATTTTGAACAAGGATGCTCTTTTGCCTGTCTTTAAATTCCACTAGCGATCCGAGCCTTGCAAACTCACTCATCTTTGTTTTGCTGATGATTTGTTGATCTTTTGCCATGGTAGCCTGCCTTCAGTTACAATCATTCATTCTTGTATTTAGTCTTTCTCATTGTTCTCTAGCTTAATTCCAAATGCTCAGAAGAGTCACTGTGTTTTATATAATGTTAAAGACGAATGGCATAATAGCATTTGTTCTATGGTGGGGTTTCATATTGGTGTTCTACCTATCGATTTTTTTTGGGTTCCCTTATCTCATCTAAGCTTTCCCACATGGATTGCATGCCTTTAATTCAATAAATCACCGCTAGAGTGTCCTCCTAGATCGCAAGATTTCTTTTTACTCGTGTAGACCGCAATTAATCAAATTTGTCCTATTTGCTATTCAAATTTTATTGGTCACCCTTTTTTTTGCCCAAGTCCGTGATGAGATCAATTTAGTTGATTCTTTGTAGATTTCCTCTGAAAAGCGCGATCTCTTCTTAAGTTTGAAGTCAAGTCTCTTGGAAGGATCTATCCATGCCATAGTCTAAGGGGGGTCTAGCTATCAAGAGTCTTATTGACTTGAATATGGCTCTCATCCTCCAGCACCTTATCGAGGTTATCTCTCATTCCCCTTCTTCTCTTTGGGCTTCATGGATTTAAAGCTCTATTCTTAAGTAGAGAAATTTCTGGTATATTGATTTTCACTCTGATTGCTCTTGTATTTGGCTTAAAATCATTAAAATCATTAACATATCACCAAATAATCATAAAATAATTCATTAAATTTATAGAAACATAAAAATTGAATTTCTACAACTATGTTTTCTGTTAAAGTGAATGGAGCTCTTGCAAACAACTTCTGAAGGTTCAGAGGACTAAGGCAAGGGTTTCTTCTTTCCCCTTACCTGTTTGTGCCAGCTATGGAAGCCTTCTCAATTATTTTGAACAAGGATTCTCTTTTGCCTGGCTTTAAATTCCACTAGCGAACTGAGCCTTGCAAACTCACTCATCTTTATTTTGCTGATGATTTATTGATCTTTTGCCATGGTAGCCTGCCTTCAGTTATGATCATTCATTCTTGTATCTAGTCTTTCTCAATGTTCTCTAGCTTAATTCCAAATGCACAGAAGAGTAATTATTTTTTATATAATGTTAAAGAAGAATGGCAGAATAGCATTTGTTCTATGGTGGGGTTTCATATTGGTGTTCTACCTATCAAATTTCTTGGGGTTCCCCTTATCTCATCTAAGCTTTCCCACATGGATTGCATGCCTTTAATTCAACAAATAACTGGTAGAGTGTCCTCCTGGATTGCAAGATTTCTCTTTACTCAAAGTGCATTTCAAATAATCAAATTTGTCCTGCTTTGCCATTCACCTTACTCGTCACCCATTTTATTTTGCCCAAGTCTCATATGAGATCAATTCAACGATTCTTTGTAGATTTCTCTCGAAAGGCGATCTCTTCTTAAGTTTAAAGTCAAAGTCTCTTGGAAGGATCTATTCATGCCATAGTCTGAGAGGGGTCTAGCTATCAAGAGTCTTATTGACTGGAATATGGCTCTCATCCTCCAGCATCTTATCAAGGTTATCTCTCATTCCCCTTCTTCTCTTTGGGCTTCATGGATTCAAAGCTCTATTTTTAAGTAGAGAAATTTCTGGTATATTGATATTCACTCTAATTGCTCTTGGATTTGGCTTAAAATCATTAAAATCATTAACATATCACCAAATAATCATACAATAATTCATTAAATTGATAGAAACATAAAAATTGAATTTCTACAACTATGTTTTCTGTTAAAGTGAATGGAGCTCTTGCAAGCTACGTCCGAAGGTCCAGAGGACTAAGGCAAGGGGATCTTCTTTCCCCACCGTTTGTGCTAGCTATGGAAGCCCTCTCAATTATTTTGAACAAGGATTCTCTTTTGCCCGACTTTAAATTCCACTAATGAACCGAGCCTTGCAAACTCACTCATCTTTGTTTTGTCGATGATTTATTGATCTTTTGCCATGGTAGCCCGCTTCGCCATTTATCATTCATTCTTGTATTTAGACTTTCTTAAAGTTCACTAGCTTAATTCCAAATGCATGTAAGAGTCATTGTTTTTTATATAATGTTAAAGAAGAATGGCGTAATAACATTTGTTCTATGGTGGGGTTTCATATTGGTGTTCTACCTATCGATTTCTTGGGGTTCCCTTATCTCATCTAAATTTTCCCACATGGATTGCATGCCTTTAATTCAACAAATCACCGGTAGAGTGTCCTCCTAGATCGCAAGATTTCTTTTTACTCGCATGCATCGCAACTAATCAAATTTGTCCTGCTTTGCCATTCACCTTATTGGTCACCCCATTTTATTTTGCCCAAGTCTGTGATGAGATCAATTCACCGATTCTTTGTAGATTTCTCCGAAAGGCGATCTGTTTCTTAAGTTTGAAGTCAAAGTCTCTTAGAAGGATCTATCCATGCCATAGTCCGAGAGGGGTCTAGCTATCAAGAGTCTTATTGATCGAATATGGCTCTCATCCTTCAAAGACCTTATCAAGGTTATCTCTCCTTCACCTTCCTCTCTTTGGGCTTCATGGATTCAAAGCTCTATTCTTGAGAAGAGAAATTTTGGCATATTGATATTCACTCGATTGCTCTTGGATTTGGCTTAAAATCATTAAACTTAGGCCTACCGCTTTGAAATTCTTTAGTTATAGATTTGGTAATGGTAACATCTTTAGTTTGTGGTTCACCTGTGGTCGAATGGCCAGCCTTATCTTCTTTTAAGTCTAGAATCTCTAACTCTAGGATTCCTATCTCTCGCTAGAGTCTCTTGCATCATTTCTCAAGGTTCTTGGTCGCCTCTCGCTTCTTAGAAACCATCGTAACCATCATGAGGTGATGCGCTTTTGAAATTTATTAAATGAAGTTCATGTGTCTTCTATCACGAGGAATTCATATTCGAATGGTATTGTCATTAGTTCCTCAAGGCAAATAACATCCGGGAATCTATTCTTCCGAGAGGTCAAAATATACCTTGGGCTAAGTTGCTATGGCACAAGCTTCATGTGTCCCAGCTTCTTTTTACGTTGTGGCTAGCCTTCATGAGAGACCCGCCTATAAATGATTTATTTTGTTCCTTTTCTAATTTCAAAGGCTCGCCTACCCCTTTGTAACTTGATCATGAAACTTTCCTCATCTTTTTTGTCCTTACTCTAAAACCGCTTTTATCTTCTATTATGGATGTTGGGAAATGGCCTCATGTCTCATTTGTCCGGGACAATTTGGTGGAGTATATTCTTCAATATAAGGGAGGTTTATGCAATCTGAGATCCCGGTTGGTTTTTGCTACTTGATTGTACAAAATTTGGGGAGTTAGAACTCAATGGTGCATGACAAAATCAAACCGCCTCGCTCTAGAAAATGAAATTGTGATGTTGATCAAAGCTCATTTTTCACTTCTCTGTAGTTCCACAAGGCAACTTAGAATTGTAGTAGCTATATTAATTGAATATGCTTGCAAGTGTATGCTTGCAAGTGTTATGGAAATAAATAATCTATTCCTAACATTAGAATGATTTAATTTGGTTTCCAAGATAAGATAAGATTTGATTTGATAAAATATGATTTGATTTGATAATATATTAACTATTTTATTTGGTAATATTTAATTTTCATATTTGATTTGATTCACCTTGCTTTTATTTTCCGTAAAATTAAGGAAACAAGGAGATTGAGCAAGATTTGAAACATTTGGTTGGAGATTACACCGCATATCGAGGGACCGCCAGATCCATTAGGGTTTGGCTTTTTAGGGTTCTTGTTGGTTTACGTAAACAAGATATACATACAATAACATTGTCAAACAGCGGAAGCATGACATAAATAGAATTTAAAATTTTCTGCAATTTAAACACGTTATAAACACTTTACTCTTTATTACTTTTACATGCAATTTAATTGATGAGATTGTCATTGTCTAGTAGCTAATTATCTTAATTTGATTACGAAATATGATTGTACTCCTTCCATTTCTTTTTAATAGATGTTTTAGAAGAAAACATAAATTTAATAAATACTATTAATGCTTATTAATATTACCAAGTGAATATTTAATATAGATACAATATATGAAATTTAAGTCATTAATGCTTCTTTAAAATCTAAAATATAAAAAAACAAATTTGACTTTTTAAAAAGACAAATAAAAAGAAACGGATGGAGTAATAATCTATTCGACTTTATATTTGTTGGGAATTAATATTTCCATAAATGAAAATGTTAGTTCTACAAGATTTTCAATTCCCTTTTTTTCCCGATATAAACAATGTGTTGAAACAATGGTCTATTCATCGCATGACTAAACAAATTCACAATTTTATGGCAACTTCTAAATTTCAACCAATGGTTCTCTTCCTTATAGTTATGCTTTCACTATTTGCTACTGATGAATGTAAGTAATTATTTCCTCATCATCCCTTATTTTCAAATTATTGTAAATACATTTTTAGTTTTTGTAATTTTTTTCTTTTATAAGAGGCAATTTATTTAAGAAATTATATAAGTATTTTATTAGATTCCAAAAACCCATTTTAGAATTAACTTTATTTTTTTTTAAAATATTTATTTTTGATACAGGTTTGATCAACAAAAGAGCTGAAATTACGCAAGATGCTGACAATGTTCTCCCTACAAAGCTCAACACTATTTGTCTCCCAAGGGTATGTCTAGGGGGTATCCCTAGAAATTGTTGGTGTTGTGTTGAGCCTCTTAAATCACGTTGTTTTGATAAAAGATCCGAGTGTCGAGCCTTTTGTAAATGATCCTCCTTATATTGTTGCAACTATTCCATGAATAATTTAATTAAAGTAACTCTCTATATTTAGATTTCCTGATGATAAAGCAAATCATAATAATATGAATCGCCATTAATTTGAACAATGATTCATGTTATACTTTAAAAACGCTTTTCAAATTAATTATAATTCCATTGTTGTTTAATCCAATTTCGCTTAAGAATGACCCGCTTTTTGTAGTGATAATTTCTATATTTTGATTTATCGATTATAAAGCAAGTGTTCAATATGAACTATCATTAATTTCAATAATAATATTTAATTGATGTATTCCTTATCTCCATTTTGTCTCATTTAGATAAACAATTTTACATTGAAATAATCAATTAAATGTAAGATAATATATTTAATTAGGACTTTGAGAATATATAGTTATAGTTATTAAATATTTATTTAAAAAATAAATTATTAAATTATATATTGTAGGTTCTTTCGATCAATTATTAAGCTAAACATTTGAATGTAGTAAGTATTTATTTAGTTATGATTATAAGCAAACAATTATTTTAATTAATTTTATTGTAGTTTCAAATAGAATTCTCAGATTAGCGCTTATATTGACAAAATTTGCTTGAAATTCTAATTTGAATTAACTATATAATTAAATGCACAAACATGGTTTCACCAATTTTTATTTTAGCTTTTTTCTTTCCTATTAAAATTAGTATAAGTTCTATCCAAATTTGTAAAATATTCAAAATAAAACCCAACATGTTAGGAAAAAGGAAGATGTTGTTTATTTTATATCTATAATAAGAAAATAAATTTCTAAAAGATTTTTTTCTTTGGCTCTATCAAATATATTACAAGCTTTTATATCACTAAGATAATATATCATAACAAATTTTATCCAAAATTTGTTATTGCACTTTTATTAAGATGTTAAGATATCAACAACAAATCTTAATAATAAATGTGATTTTTAAAAATATAATTACTATAAAATTAGTTGAAAATTATAGTGGATTGGTTACTAACGAATTGTTATAATTAAATTAAAATTTATTAAAGCTTGAGTTTCAGTAGTTCGCTCAATTAGAGAATTTCAAGTAAACTTTATCAATATAAACCCAAGAGTAAAATTCCATTAAAAATTAAATTAAATAAAATAATTATTTTCGTATAATCATAACTAAATACTACTACGATAAAAGTTTTTATTACTAATTTGGGTAGTCTTAAGTTAAAAGTTCACTTACCTTAAATAATCTATTTTTTACAAAAATAAATCTTATAATACCCCTAATATTAATTGTTGTGGGTCCAAGTATTAATTAGGGTTCAAACCTAAAGTATTGAATGAAAGACAAAAAGACAACAAAAATCTCTAAATAAGTTAATGCACATTAAATTTCTCAGTAGGATAAATTTTTGGAATCTTAAATTTAATGAAATGTCTAAAAGAAAAAAATATTTATTTTGAGGGTCACTGAGTGGTCGTACGAACCATGACTCTTTACACAAATGTTTAATAATCACAAAAACTGTCAACTTTTACTTGTCGTTCAACAATCGTAAAAGACTGTAAACTCTTATCCCCCGAAGTATCATTAGGTGATCAGCCTAATAAGGCCAAATGTTACGCGTAACATTTAATCACGTTGTAATTACAAAAGCGTGATAATGTCGATTACCCGACCATAACTCAATACCCCTATTTATAGGGTTGTTCATACTCATTCAAAACCTCTGGATACCTACCAAAATATTTTTGGATTGATTAACATATCACCAAATAATCATAAATATTTTATAAATTTTCGTGTTCCTGGCCCCACCTAGATAATTATAATTTAGTTAGTTTTTGATTTTTTCAGATTTTTCCCAACTTTGTTACTATTTATTTTAAGCCTATTTATGTTCAAAATTGTGAAATTCTTTAAAATTCGAAAAAAAATTATGAATTTTGGACAATATCTTTATAACATCAAATTATACTTTTACCCAAAATTTTATCTTAAACTGAATTACAGAACCCAAATTATAATTGTTTTAACGTTTAAAACATGATTAATATCTAGAGATCATTACGATATATTCTTCTTCTTTTCTCGTGATTAAACAATGCCTCTAAAATGTGAAAACCTTCATAAATGAAAAAAATATGAAATACATGAATTGATAAAAATAATAATACTCCTTTCATCCCTTTTATAAACATGTTACTCTTTTATTAGTTTTACATGCAATTTAATTGATGAGATTGTCATTGTCTAGTAGCTAATTGGCTTAATTTGATTACGAAATATGATTGTACTCCTTCCATTTCTTTTTAATAGATGTTTTAGAAGAAAACATAAATTTAATAAATACTATTAATGCTTATTAATATTACCAAGTGAATATTTAATATAGAGACAATTTATGAAATTAAGTCATTAATACTTCTTTAAAATCTAAAAATAAAAAGAAACAAATTTGACTTTTTAAAAATACAAATAAAAAGAAACGGATGGAGTAATAATCAATTCGACTTTATATTTTTTGGGAATTTATATTTCCATAAATGAAAATGTTAGTTCTACAAGATTTTCAATTCCCTTTTTTTCCCTATATAAACAATGTGTTGAAACAATGGAATAACAGAATAATAAATAATGGAATAACAGAAGAATTTCACCAAGTATAGGATAGCCCGCATATACAGGTTATTCCAACAAAATAATAAATAATGGAATAACAGAAGTTCTCTTCATGAATACAAAAGAAATAATACCCCTTACCTTATAAAGAAGAAACTGGATATAGAAGTAGTGAAGTAGCGTATCTCTTTCTTCTTTCTATATAATTTCTCTCTCTAGAGTCTCAGTGAATTCGTAAGAAATAATGAAGGAATGAGCTTCTATTTATAGGAGAATGAATTGAATAGTAACTAATTCATGAACGGTCCAGATTGATTTACTTTTAAACGGACGGTTCATACTGATTCACTATTAAAACTTAAAAGCAACGGTCCATACTGATTCACTATTAAAACTTTAAACCAGCGATCTATATTGATTTACTATTATAAATTCAACCAACGGTCTGAAAAATTAGCACATCTCCTCATGGAATAATATTGTAACCAAAAATAATTTGGACCGAAAAGAAATATATTGTTCGGGTGAATAGTACTCCGTAAATAGTAACACGTGAATAGTAACTCATGAATAGTAACTAATAAATAGTAACTCGTGAATAGTAATTTCAAAACAAAAAGTGTCCCGAATACCCGATTGAACAATATAACCTCCAGACATCAATTATCATCGAAATAGATGTCGATTTCTACTAACACAAATAATCCCAACACAATAAAACTATCAAATTCATCTTTAATCAACACGAACTTATTCATCATTAATATTATAACTCACAATATTTAACAACCAGGGTTGTTCCAGGAAAATAGGGGCTTTCCAATAGGGATTTCTCCCTATCAAGCACAAATTAGTGACCAAACCTCTCCTCGATGTAACTTCTAGACATTGTAAATATTGCAATTTAATAATATGAATAACTTTGTCATCTCAATTATTGATATAATAATATAACATATAATGCGATGATACTTTGCGACAATAATCGAATCAATAATATGAGAGATATTATGCAAAGAATAATTGAGTATAACCGAGTGACTTCTCACGTAAGCATCAATAATCAATACCATGTGCTACTATGCAACCACGCCAGACATCAGCATTTCTTTACTACCGGGTAGATCAACAGCTTTAATAAAGAATAATTCCCTCCGTTATTTTTATAAAATATTTTTGTCATTTTCTCAATTCGACAATAATTCCGCTATGGGTCCACCAATGATTGTGCCATTGCATTTAATATTCCATGCTAAAACGAATATTCCCCAACCAATCGAATATTATATAACAACTTGCATACTTTGCAAAATTTATAAATATTACCCACAACTATAACATTATATCAAATTCATTCCATAATATTCAAAAATAATATTCATAGAAAAAAATCATCTTTATTCATAAAATTTGGGGTCCTACAAAACCCAAAACCCAAAATTCATTCATTCCCATCAAACTAAAACCCAAAATTTGTACATATCAAACCAAACCCAAAAATCATTCCAATCAAAATAGAAGGAATCAGGTGAATCAAGACCAATATTAACTGAAAAACCATGAAAACATCCTAATTTGGTCCATCTTTTTTCCCACTCATCAAAGAGTTCAATATAATAACAATAAAATTGGACTAAAAATTATCCAAAGAAAGAAAAGAGAAGCACGCATCCAGCTTCCCCAACTTCACGCCTCCTCATTCACTCGCATAACTCCATAGAAAAACTCAAAGGAACTTAAAAATGGAAGAATATGGAAGCAGAGCAAAAGCTCATCTAAGAGCTCCTCTAATCGCCGAGAAGCAATTACGTAATGTAGATCTCGCTTGATCCAGAGAATTTTTCGCCTTAGCTCAGAAACGACGTCATACTCGACGGCTCGATTTGATCTTGGCCATCGTCGATGTTCTCCCCACCACGACAAGCGGATCAACAACCACCATAAATCTGAAACCCCCGAAACCAAGCCCATACACCCCTGCTTCAGATCAATTATCCTAAGTCTAGACCCATTAAAAGCATACCCCTTCTAATGTGCGCAATCTAAGCTCCCACGATCTACAACCCCAGACTTTGCAAACATAGATTGGTAGATAGATTGATAAGGTGGATAGTTTAATGGATTGCACAGAGAGTTTGAGGGCTATCATCAGCGGTGGAGGTCAGGTGGGTCTCTAAGCTAAAGGACTCCATTTTCCCTCCCTATGTGGAACTAGGACGGACAAGGAGAGAAATATCTTACAGGGTCATTATAATCATTATAAAATTAAGTATAATTTAATTTAATTAATTATTTAGCTTACTTTCTCTCTCCTTGTCAACATTGATACATAGATTTAATTGATTACCATGTATTGCCACATCATTCTTCTTCATTAAATGGTTAATGTATATAGACTCAAGAAAAATCACTTTTTGTAAATAATGTATGGTTCGATGAGTCGATCGTAAAAAAAATTACTCCTGATGCATTTGTAAATCGACCCTCAGTAGAATGGGGAAAAGTGTATTTAATCCTATATATTGAACTATGAGGGACACACTACTATAAAACAAAGAAATAGATAACGCAGAAAAAAACGTTGTGGTTTCAATCGTAAAATGTCATGGTTAAGGGTGTCATCTATTTGACACCCTTACACAACGTTTTTAAAAGGTTGTAGTTAGACACATTATACAACGTTTTTTAAGAAAAAAAACGTTGTAGATTTGTTTTCCACAAATTAGTAGATGCTTGAAAACGTTGTAGAAGGTATGATTTCACAACGCTTTTTGGATAAAATGTTGTAGTTTAATATATCGTATAACGCTTAGGCACATTTACACAACGTTTATAATGTGTCATCTATTTAGAAGGTGTCATTTATTTATACAAATATACAACATTTTTAAAATGTTGTAGATAAAAAAAAAGGTTGTGGTTCACCTATATTACCAATGCAGCTGCAATATGCTAATGCCATGATATATATAAAAAGGTCTAAATTCTCATTTAAATTTAAAGCCAAAATATATCAACCATTCAAAATACATCCCAATAATACCATTCATTTATAGTTTTAAATTACTATATCTACAAAATATATACCAAACTATCCATATATACATCTCAAATTCACTTTTAAATCCACAAAATAAACCACAAAATAAACCAAACTATCCATAAAATTAAACTACTACCTAAGCATGTGCAAAAAAGCCTAGGTTCTCCCAAAATACGCCAAGAATTTTTTTGCTAAGAGAGATTGTATGCTACATCATGATTAGTGGATGATATTAGGCCAAGAGACAGGCCAAGTGATTGCTCCTTGTAAAAAGAGAACTTCAGCTAATCTTGGGAAAGCAATGATACTAACACACAACACCAAACCAAAAAACATAATAAATAATAATAACAACACCAAACCAAAAAACATAAAAAATAAATAACAATAAAAAGAAGTAGAGCTAACCTTTACAGAAGAACCTTTCAGATCAGATGCTTGCTTTACAAATGATGACTTAGAGATCCCCTCGATAAAGCTTGGACCCCTAGCACTGGCTGAGGCCTTCACTGAACTAGCACAGACATCAGCCATTGGGACAATCCTGGTCAGAGGTAATGGTCGGCCCAATTTTTTTTTAAGGAAACTCTTTCAGATATATGTTCCAATGTTGAGGATATGTTCTGTAGAAGTCAATCATGAACTTGTGTAAGGTGAAATGTGAATAAAGCAGTATATCGGGATCTTAATTAGCAAAAATGGAGCATTCTCAATCAAGAGAATTCTCTCCGATCCTTTTTCACCAAAATAAATCGTAAACCCAAGGTGCTCAAACTTTTCCATAGTTAAAACCCCATATAATCAAATTTAAATTAGCATATTATTATAGCAAGTAAAATACATATTACACAATGTAGCTACAAACCAAAAGAAAATGCACACAACTGTAACTTATATGTTACGTGAAAATCTTACAACTCATACTTAAAACCTAATTATATTTAAACGTCTTAAAGGACAACTAAATAAAAGTAGTAAATTAAGACATTACCATTTAAATGGAAACAAAGCAGTCACACAACAGGAACAAGGTTCAAGAGGTTTGACAAGATTACTTTTTATGTAATTTGAAGGAAAAAAATAGAAACATGCTAACAACTTAACAAATACCATAAGAATCAAGTGCCTAAGTATATCGCAAAGAATGTAACTCAAGCAGCTTATACTTAAAGTTCAAACTAAAATATAGCCACACCCAACCAATAAAGCGTAAATAGGAAAGAAAAAAGTATACACCAAAGAAGTTTTGTAATTAGTTTTCACTTTTACCTCGTAATATGACAGATTTGAAGTCTAAAGGTTCATGACCTCACCGATGTTCCATTGGTTAGTTCGACAACACTCTTGTCTCTCAATTTACATTTATCGTCACCCCAAGACCATTCACGCCCAACAGCACTCAATTTATCTGCTCCCAAGCCACTTTCCTACAACATTAAGCACTGGGTAAGTATTCTCTGTTTGAGCACACAAATTGTAATCCCAACCCCATTATCAAAAATTAGAAGTAAACACAAATATGATATTCTAAGAGTCTTAATCCCAACCCCATTATCAAACTCTCATAACAAAACTGGTTAGTGCTAAAAAAATGAATTAAACATATAACAAGAAATTTCTTCAGATCTTTCCCTGCTGCAATGTCACGTAGGATTGCAAGAGCTCTATTGATTTTAATTCTAAGGACAATTGCCACACCTAAGACAATATTCTCATGAAGTATAACTTTTGGAAAGTTAGGTGGAGACCTGATAATGCAAGGAACATAGCACAAGGTATTAGATAACTTCAGATTGAACAACAAGAGTGTGAGAAACACTGACAAGCTTATTTGTTGATAAAGTTGGATGCATTTGACCATAGAAAAAGGACTGCCAGAGCCAGTATTAGGATATGACATACTAAAGTGAGTAAGTGGTATTCAATCAATTCGAAAAGTGCCCAAATAGCAGTGGCAAAACCAAGCACGCCAGCAGAAATCTTCTTGTTTCTCCATAGGAAATAATCATAGAAATTTTTTCTTCTCTCTCTCTCTTCTTCTCTTCCTCCAAATGTTAAGATTTACTTCCCCACTAACATATAGTAGTATTATAAAGATTAATTAAATATTTTATGTAAAATCCCAAATTTTACTTAATAAAATTTAATTTTCTCAAAATAATTTTTTCAAAATTTTGGTGTGGATTTGAGATAATGTTATAGTTGTGGGTAATATTTATAAATTTTGAAAAGTATGCAAGTTGTTATATAATATTCGATTGGTCGTGGAATATTCTTTTGTTTTGGGAATATCCGCATTTACTTTGCACAATCATCGGTGGACCCCATAATGAAATTATTGTTGGATCGAGAAAATGACAAAAATATTTTTATGAAAATAACTATGGAAGTTTTACCGATAAAACCGTTGAACTACTCTTGCAATAAAAGTACAAGAATACGCATGGTTGCATAAGAGCACACCAGTATTGATTATCGATGCTTACGTGAGAAGTCACCAGCTTTTGTTCAATTATTGCTACAAGAATTGTCGATAGTAAAATCTTTTTATATAAAATGTAGTATTTTTTATAAAGTTTTATTTTATTTGATTATAAATAGAATATATTATATTTTATTATGCATAGTGTTTGATAAGGCTCGTGATAGTAAAATCTTTTTATATAAAACATGATACTTTTTATAATGTTTTGTTTTATTTGATTATAAATATAATATATTATTTTTTATTATGCATAGTGTTTGCATAGTGCTCATATAGTGTTTGCATAGTAAAATCTTTTTATATAAAATGTAATACTTTTATAAAGTTATTTGTTTTATTAGATTTTAAATAATATATATATATATATATATATTATAAATAGAATATATTATATTTTATCAGATATTATCCTTTCCATTCTATAAATAGGATGCTTAGTTAGAATTGAAAACACACCGTAAATTCGTAGAATTCTTCTTCTATAATCTTTTGAGCGTATTTCTTTAGAGTTTTAAGAAGCTTTGAGCGTAGAAAACAAAGATAAGTTTTCTTCAAGAATATCCTCGCCTCTACCCGCCTTTATACTCTTCTTTTTAAGGTAAGAGGTATTATTCTTTCGTATTCATGTAGAGAGTTATTTTCTTCAATACTGTAAGAGTTGTTATTCCATTCTTTATTATTATATTGAATAACTCGCCTCATGCTAAGTACCGCATACATAGTGAAATTCTTCTCGTTATTCCATTCTTTATTATTCTCGTTGAATAACTCGTCTGCAAGCGCTTCATCGCATGCCTTGTGAATTCTATTGTTAATCCATTCTTTATTATTCTATTGAATATCCCGTCTGCAAGCGAATTACGCATGACCTGGTTTAATTCTTTATTATTCTGTTGGAATATCCTGTCTATGCGGATTACGCATGACCTGGTTCCGTTCTTTATTATTCTGTTGGAATATCCTGTTTGTGCGGATTACGCATGACCTGGTTACATTCTTTATTAATCTATTGGAATAACATGTCTGTGTTGTCTATCGCATTCCTGGTGAATTATGTTGTTATTCCATTCTTTATTATTCTGTTGGAATATCTTATCTGTGCGGATTACGCATGACCTGGTTCTATACTTTATTATTCTGTTGGAATAACCTATCTGTGCGGTCTATAGCATGCCTGGTGAATTCTGCTGTTATTCCATTCTTTATTATTCTGTTGGAATAACCTGTCTATGTGGATTATCGCATGCATGGTGAATGATCCTTTGTATTCATTCTTTATTAAATTGTGGAAATGATCTGTCTACGTGGATTATCGCATGACGAGTGAAAATCCATTTCCAGTTTCATATATTCTATTATACTCAGTTGGTTAAAGTTTTAGCTTCTATACTCCATGAAATTAGTAAAATATCCTCGATATTTATGCTTTCATCCGTAATCTTTTCATGGAAATATTCTTCTCGAGCATTCTTGAATTTTACTCCACAAAGCAAAGATCATGTTGTCAATTAACCCTTGTTTTGTGATCTAAAATCTAAAATGTTGAGGTCAAGAATGAAGCACATGAGACCGCTGAGTTACCAATGATAAATACCTGTGATAATGTGCAATAGAAGACATTAATCCTCGTAAATAACAACACCCCATTAAATGATGAATGATAGGATGTTCAGAGGCTTTTATGCAATTCATGCAACATCGTAAGAGAGACTCTGCTCAAATATAGGTATAAATAATGGCAACCTACTACAACACACAAATAAGCGCCTCAAGAAGTCGGGACCACCGAAGTTTTTGGGAAAGCCAGAACCACTTAAGGCGGATACGTGATTAAAGCAGATCACAAAGATATTTGATGTCTTGGGATGCTTCGAGGAGTAAAAGGTTCCCTTTGCCACCTTTATGTTGTGTGAAGAAGCAGATCATTGGTGGGAATCTGTAAAACGTACCCAGCCTGACGCACTCAATATGTCTTGGGAGAAATTTCAAGAATTGTTTAACGACAAGTACTTTTCTGAAAGTATTCTTCATATGAAGGAGGTGGAATTTATCAAGCTGGAGCAAAAAAATATGACCGTGTCACAGTACAAGGCTAAGTTTGCGGAGTTATCTCGGTTTGCATCCCATTTGGTCGATAATGAGGAGCGAATGACGCTAATGTTTCAAGCGAGATTTGAAACCCGATATACGCTCAATACCTCATTTCACACAAACTTTATTTATATTCGGATGTTGTGAATAGGGCTCAGTTATTGAGAGGGCGATAATGAGTCAAAGACAACCAAAAGGCAACAACCAACAACACGATAATAATTGTACCTGCAAACAACGGCCATCGAAAAAATGATAACCATCGGGGAAATTATCATTCCAAGAATGGTAACCACTTTGGTGGTAATCATGGCCAAGATAATAGAAGTGGAAATTTCAAGAAGAGAAGGTTCAATAATGATGGAAAGATAGAGCATCAAAGACCGGCTTCAAAGGAAGAAGAATGACCACCCCATTATATATTTCAAATGCGATGTAAGGACACATCCGTCTAAACCGTATGCAAAGAATCCAAAGCGTGTTTCAATTGCGTAAGAGAAGGTCACCTAGCTCGATTTTGTTGTGTAGTGAAGTCAAGTCCACCGGGATAATGATGCCAAAGGATGTCCTGCATGTCAAAGTCGGTAGTTTAAGTGAGAGTGTTTGTCGAGGAACCCAAACAAAGTTGTCACGTGTAAGTTAATCATAAATTCTTGCGAAGTCTATACCTTATTAGATATCGGTTCTACCCATTCTTTTATCTCTTTGCTTTAAGCGCCAACGCTTAAATTTGACTCGAGAGAGATTGGACTTTGACTTATCTGTTGAAACTCCGTTAAGAGAAACCTTCGTTACCTCCACTATTTATAAATCTTGTTGATTCAAATCGTCACCCTCACGTTACCTGTCGATCTTATTTCTTTGAAAATACTTGCCTTTGATGTGATTTTAAGAATCGATTGGTTAACTACGCATGATGCTTTTCGTAAGGTTGTTAGCTTTCATATTCTTAACCAACCTGTTATGAGAATTCAAGCAACCAAACCACTAAAGTCAATCACTGTCATATCAAGCCATAAGTAAAGAGTGCCGAGCCTTTATCTGGTGACTTCCTTGTGTGGAATGCACCGAAGCCAAATTTTCCATAGGGGGCGTTGTGAATAACGGTGGCAAGTTGATAGGTATCAATGTGACATACTATCCAAGTCTTGGATGAGAGTCATAGTTTTGAATGATATTTCTATTGTTAATAAATTTCCTGAAGTATTTCTGAAGACTTCTTAGCCTACCTCTAGAGAGTGAAATCAAATTTTGTATTGACCCCAGTACAAAACCCATTTCTAAAACCCTTAAATATTTTTTCAACCAAAACAAATGTATTATGCGCCAAAGACGTTGGCTCGAGCTGTTGAAGATTACGATCGTACCATTCAATACCATCGTGGAAAAGAGAACGTGGTAGCTGATGCGTTGAGTAGAAGATTGTATGCGTTTACGAGTGCGAATATACGAACCTACGTGAAGATAACGAATATATGATTAAAATCGAATTTAGTCGATAAAGTTAAAGCCGCTCAAGCTACAGACCCGGAGCTGATGAACACGAAAAAGAAGGTTCAAGAGGGCGTTATTCTAGAAGAAAGAATCGATGAAGAGAGGAAATCTCAACCCTCGATTTTATTGGCCCATTTGAAATCCTCGATCGAGTAGGAACTGTGGCCTATAGACTCGCTTTTATCGCCAAATATGTTGCATGTTCATAACGCTTATCACGTAAATATGTGGACGACCCGAACCACATTATTGATTTAGAACCGAACGAGATAGCGGATAATTTAACGAATGAAGATGTACCTGTTAAAATCCTGGAATATACTCTACGCTTAAAGGTTATACTTCAAGAGTTAGAATCTGACGAAATGTCCTTATTTGTTCGGCATACCAAGTACGTACGTAAATTTTGAGGACGAAATTTCATAAGGAGGGGAGATTGTAAAATCCCAAATTTTACGAATAAAGATTTAATTTTCTCGAAATATTTTTTTCAAAATTATGGTGTGGATTTGAGATAATGTTATAGTTGTGGATAATATTTATAAATTTTGAAAAGTATGTAAGTTGTTATATAATATTCGATTGGTCGGGGAATATTCTTTTTGTCGGAGAATATCCGTACGACGGTACAATCATTGGTGGACCCCACAATGGAATTATTGTCGGATTGAGAAAATGACAAAATATTTTATGAAAAAATAACTATGGAAGTTTTACCGTTAAAAATATTGAACTACTCGGTAGTAAAAGTACAGTAATACGCGTGGTTGCATAGTAGCACACGATATTGATTATTGATAATTACGTGAGAAGTCACTTAGTTTTGTTCAATTATTGCTACAGTAATTGCTGCATAGTAAAATCTTTTTATATAAAACAGAATATTTTTTATAAAGTTTTGTTTTATTTGATTATTAATAGAATATATTATATTTTATTATGCATACTTTTGCATAGTATTTGCATAAAGTGCTCGCATAGTATTTGCATAGTAAAATCTTTTTATATAAAACAAAATAGTTTTTATAAAGTTTTATTTTATTTGATTATAAATATAATATATTATATTTTATTATGCATAGTGTTTGCATAGTGCCTGCATAGTATTTGCATAGTAAAATCTTTTTATATAAAAAATGTAATACTTTTATAAAGTTATTTGTTTATTAGATTTTAAATATATATATATATATATATATATATAAATAGAATATATATATATTTTATCGCATAGTATGCTTTCCATTCTCCTATAAATAGGATGCTTAGTTAGAATTGAAAACACACCGTAAATTCGAGAATTCTTCTTCTATAATCTTGAGCGTATTTCTTTAGAGTTTTAAGAAGCTTTGAGCGAGAAAAAAAAAGATAAGTTTTTTCAAGAATATCCTCGCCTCTACCCATCTAATACTCTTCTTTTTAGGTAAGAGGTATTATTCTTTCGTATTCATGAAGAGAGTTATTTTCTTTCAATACTGTAAGAGTTGTTATTCCATTCTTTATTATTATGTTGAATAACTCGCCTATGCTAAGTACCGCATACATGGTGAAATTATTCTGTTATTCCATTCTTTATCATTCTATTGGAATAACCTGTCTGTGCGGTCGATCGCATGCCTGGTGAATTCTGTTGTTATTTCATTCTTTATTATTAGTTGGAATATCCTGTCTGTGCGAATTACGCATGACCTGGTTTCATTCTTTATTATTCTGTTGGAATATCATGTCTGTGCGGATTACGCATGACCCGATTCTTTATTATTCTGAATATCCTAGTTCCGCTTCTTTTCTTATTATTATTCGTTGAATATCCTATCTATGCGGATTATGCATAACCTAGTTCCATTCTTTATTATTCTGTTGGAATAACCTGATCTGTGCAGTCTATCGCATGCCTGATGAATTCTATTGTTATTCCATTCTTTATTATTCTGTTGGAATATCCTGTCTGTGCGGATTACGCATGACCTGGTTTCATTCTTTATTATTCTGTTGGAATATCCTGTCTATGCGGATTACGTATGACCTAGTTCCGTTCTTTATTATTCTGTTGGAATATCCTGTCTATGCGGATGACACATAACCTAGTTCCATTCTTTATTATTCTGTTGGAATAACCTGTCTGTGCAGTCTATCGCATGCTTGGTGAATTCTATTGTTATTCCATTATTTATTATTCTGTTGGAATATCCTGTCTGTGCGGATTACGCATGACCTGGTTCCATACTTTATTATTCTGTTGTAATAACTCGTCTGCATGCGGCTTATCGCATGCCCGTGAATTTCGCTTGTTATTCCATTCTTTATTATTCTGTTGGAATAACCTGTCTATGTGGATTATCGCATGCATGGTGAATGATCCTTTATATTCATTCTTTATTAAATTATGAAAATGATATGTCTACGTGGATTACTGCATGGCGGGTGAAAATCCATTTGCAGTTTCATATATTCTATTATACTCAGTTGGTTAAAGTTTTCACTTCTATACTCCATGAAATTAGTAGAATATCATGGATATTTGTGCTTCATCCAGTATCTTTTCATGGAAATATTATTCTGAGAATTCTTGAATTTTACTCCATAAAGCAGTATCATATTGACAATTTGGACGTTATTAGTTCCTGGATAAATTAATTTATAAATTTTTAAAATTTATTCTTGAACTTGTTTTATTGAATTGTCATCATCCTCATGTTTATATTATGTTGAAAGTCATCTCGTGGCTCAGAGTATAGATGGACTTGGTATGATTATGACCAGGGATTATTCGGTATAATCATGACCGTAATGTTGCAAATGATGTGGAAAAAGTCCTCATTGGCCCGTAGTGCATTGATGGACAGTTTTTGGTATGATTATGACTATGGATTCTCTTCGGCCAAGGGTGCAAAGATGAATTGTTTTATGGCATGATCGTAATCATTGATGAAAACACGATTATCTTTGGCCCGTGTTGCATGGATAATTCGTGGTCGTGATATTCAAGAATATCCTCGGCCTCAGAAAGTGCAAGGATGATTTGATGATGTGAATTATTTATTGTCGAGTCTCAAATGATAAAAGTGATGAAAAACCTTTTAAATCATAGAAGATAGTATATTTTATGCTTTACTCGACTCTTCTAATGGATTGCTTATTCCATCGCAGCTTGTTGATCTAAAACTTGTTATCTATTGTATTCTATCGCTTGTTATATCGTTGAAGTCTAAGGATAATTTATCTCGCATTATCTTAGTCATAATATTTCTTCTTCGGGCTAGTTGAGCTCACCTTTTCTTTCATTGTTCTCTTCAAGAAATGAGAATATAGCCGGGACGAAGCCGGAAATGGAGTGATGGTCCGATAAATGGCTTTAGTAGTCCTCACTATTCTACGGAATAATGTGATAATAATTGTAATGAGGACACCATTGAGTGTGGATATTGTCTAGATGATAATATTATTGTTTAAACTCTCAGCTATGTTTTGTCGTATTTTACACGACTGTTGTATAATTAAGTTGTATTTGAATTTATGTACCATGTATCTGGCAACTCAAGATGGGTGATGTATACCTGTTTTGGGGGGTCACATTTTACCGGTTGCTAAATTGAGTATTTACAGTATTCATATATCAATCAATCACCTCAAAGCATGGCACGTGAAGGTGTTCCTACTTATCATTCAACTTAATTACCAAAAAAATAATAATAACATTTTCTTCATTTCAAAATATATATTTTTTGTTA
>CM035133.1:135979776-136009776 GCA_020205605.1 Panax ginseng | reverse complement strand
GAAAGAAAACTTCAATTTTTTGTCCATTTTTTTTCTTCGTCTATTTTAAAACTCAGAAACAGAGTGTTAATACATCTTTACAACTTACATCTTTGTATTAAGAGGCCCTCTGAATATTTAAGATACAAATATGAGTCAAAACTATTCAGAATACCTCTTAATACAAAGATAGGTGTTTAGTATTTCAAGTTTGATAACCCGCACAAAATACAAATAAATTTGAAAATGACTCATCTAGTATCTTTCTTGACACAAAGCGTTACATGTAGCTTTAAGTACTACAATTTTATATTGACTTTTTAATTATCAGTTACGTGGATAAGTACCTGTTGTAACTTTATTAGAGAGATGTGTAATAAGTGGATTGTTCTTATAATTCTTACAAATCTCATGTATTGATAAATTTCACAATTATAATTCAGAGTCAATTTATCGCAATACATAGCAGAACTCTTCCATGAACAATTGATTTAAAATAATTCTCTATATGTTGATCTCATGATTATAAAGCAAGTGTGCAATATGAACTTTCATTAATTTCAACAATAATATTTAATTAGTGTTTGACTTATCTCCATTTTTTCTCATTTAGATAAACTCGTTTACCATTCCCATGCGAAGCACATGGCCAATATTATTAAATGTAAGATAATATATTTAATTGGAATTTTGAAAATGTAGTTATAATTATTAAATATTTATTTAAACAATAAATTATTGAATTATATATTGTAGGTTCATTTTATTATCCTTAAAACTCACCTTCACCTTCAAACGGTGAAGAAGCTCTTTCAGTTTTTCAACTTCATAATTGATCTAGAAGGATCTAAGAAATCTATTGTTCAACTTAACTCATCTACCGGTAATCTTTCTAATAATGTATGTATCCTTCATCCCACTCTCTACCATTAAGTCTTCTCTTCACTCTCGATCCCTACAAAGACCTCCTTTCTCGATTCAGAATTTCTTTGTATGCAATCGCTATAGAATGCCCTTGCTTTAGAGGATCTCTATTGTAACAAAAATCTCGGGCTATTTGGCTCTCTCAAGGGACAAAACTCCAAGTTTTTTTCTAATGCTATCAAGAGCGAGATGGAACCACAACAAAATTTTGGCAATTTATAACTCAGAATGGGGAATTGGTAGAGAACCAAGCTAATATCCGGAAGGTTGTTGTAGATTACTACCAGGATCTCTTAGGTTCTTCCTTCGATCACTATCCTAGATTTGCTGAGCTGGAAAAGTATGTTACTAAACATATTATTTCTATCCAATCTTCTAATATGGTTCCCCTATTTTGGATGATGAGATTTTCTATATGCCTAAGTCTATAAAGGTTAACAAGAGCCCTGGCCCAGATGGCTTTAATGTTAATTTTTCCTCCATTGTTGGGATATCATTGGGGCTGAATTTACCTCTGCAGTGCATTATTTTTTTGATACGAGCCACCTTCGTTGTGGAATTAATGCTACTGCTATTGCCTTGATCCCAAAGTCTGATAATCATTCATATATCTTGCTGCAACACTTTTTATAAATGCAGCTCTAAGATTATTGCTAATAGACTTAAGAAGGTCCTTCCCTCTCTAATTGACCATGCCCAATCTACCTTCATTTCTAGTAGAAGCATCAGTGATAATATTCTTCTTGCCCAAGAACTTTTCAGAAACTACCATAGGAATTTTGGTCTTTCTAGATGTTCCTTAAAGATTGACATTAGGAAAGCTTTTGACACTGTCAACTAGAGTTTTATCTTCGATCTGTTGAGCCTTCTTAAGTTCCCTCCCACTTTCATTAATTGGATTAAAGTTTGTATTTCTACAGCTATGTTTTCTGTTAAAGTGAATTGAGCTCTTGCAAGCTACTTCCGAAGGTCCAGAGGACTAAGGCAAGGGGATCTTCTTTCCCCTTACCTGTTTGTGCTAGCTATGGAAGCCTTCTCAATTATTTTGAACAAGGATGCTCTTTTTCTTAGCTTTAAATTCCACTAGCGAACCGAGCCTTGCAAACTCACTCATCTTTGTTTTGCTGATGATTTGTTGATCTTTTGCCATGGTAACCTGCCTTCAGCTACAATCATTCATTCTTGTATTTAGTCTTTCTCATTATTCTCTAGCTTAATTCCAAATGCTCAGAAGAGTCACTGTGTTTTATATAATGTTAAAGACGAATGGCATAATAACATTTGTTCTATGGTGGGGTTTCATATTAGTGTTCTACGTATCAGATTAATTTTTTGGGGTTCCCCTTATCTCATCAAACCTTTCCCACATGGATTGCATGCCTTTAATTCAACAAATCATCGCTAAAGTGTCCTCTGATCTGTAAGATTTCTCTTTTACTCAGGTAGACTGCAGCTAATCAAATTTGTCCTGTTTGCCATTCAGTCTTATTGGTCAGCCCCTTTTTTTTTTGCTCAAGTCTGTGATGAGATTAATTCAGTTGATTCTTTGTAGATTTCTCTTGAAAGGCTCATCTCTTTTCAAGTTTGAAGTCGAAGTCTCTTGGAAGGATCTATCCATGCCATAGTCTGAGGGGGGGGGGTCTAGCTATCAAGAGTCTTATTGACTGGAATATGGCTCTCATCCTCCAAAGACCTTATCAAGGTTATCTCTCATTCCCTTCTTCTCTTTGGGCTTCATGGATTCAAAGCTCTATTCTTAAGTAGAAAATTTACGGCATATTGATATTCACTCTGATTGCTCTTGGATTTGGCTTAAAATCATTAAAATTATTAACATATCACAAAATAATCATAAAATAATTCATTAAATTGATAGAAACATAAAAATTGAATTTCTACAACTATGTTTTCTGTTAAAGTGAATGGAGCTCTTGCAAGCTACTTACGAAGGTCCAGAGGACTAAGGCAAGGGGATCTTCTTTCCCCTTATCTGTTTTGTGCTAGCTATGGAAGCCCTCTCAATTATTTTGATCAAGGATTCTCTTTTGACTGGCTTTAAATTCCACTAGCGAATCGAGCCTTACAAACTCACTCATCTTTGTTTTCCTGATGATTTATTGATCTTTTGCCATGGTAGCCGCCTTGATTCTTTATCATTCATTCTTGTATTTAGTCTTTCTCAATGTTCTCTAGCTTAATTCCAAATGCACAGAAGAGTCACTATTTTTTATATAATGTTAAAGAAGAATGGCAAAATAACATTTGTTCTATGGTGGGGTTTCATATTGGTGTTCTATCAGATTTCTTGGGGTTCCCCTTATCTCATCTAAGCTTTCCCACATGGATTGCATGCCTTTAATTCAACAAATCACTACTAGAGTGTCCTCCTGGACTGCAAGATTTCTCTTTTACTCGTGTGATCGCAACTAATCAAATTTGCCTGTTTGCCATTCAATCTTATTAATTCACCCATTTTATTTTTCCCAAGTTTGTGATGAGATCAATTCAATTCGATTCTTTGTAGATTTCTCTGAAAGGCGATCTCTTCTCAAGTTTGAAGTCAAGTCTCTTGGAAGGATCTATCCATTCCATAGTCCGAGAGGGGTCTAGCTATCAAGAGTCTTATTGATCGGAATATGGCTCTCATCCTCCAAAGACCTTATCTAGGTTATCTCTCCTTCCCTCCTCTCTTTTGGCTTCATGGGTTCAAAGCTCTATTCTTAAGCGTAAAAATTTTTGGTATATTGATATTCACTCTGATTGCTCTTGGATTTGGCTTAAAATCATTAAACTTAGGCCTCTTGCTTTGAAATTCTTTAGTTATAGATTTGGTAATGGTAACATCTTTAGTTTGTGGTTTGACCGTGTAATCGAATGGCGGTGCCTTATCTTCTTCTAAGTCTAGAATCTCTAACTCTAGGATTCTTATCTCTCTTTAGAGTCTCTTGCATCATTTCTCAAGGTTCTTGGTCGTCTCTGCCTCTTAGAAACCATCGTAACCATCATGAGGTGATGTAGTTTTGAAATTTATTAAATGAAGTTCATGTGTCTTCTGGCACTTTGAGGAATTCATATTCGAAATGGTATTGTCATTAGTTCCTCAAGGCAAATAACATTTGGGAATCTATTCTTCCGAGAGGTCGAGAATATACCTTGGGCTAAGTTCTTTATGGCACAAGCTTCATGTGTCCCAGTTCTCTTTTATGTTGTGGCTAGCCTTGCATGTAGAGACCTTTATAAATGATTTATTTTGTTCCTTTTCTAATTTCCGATTGCTTGGCCTACCCCTTTGTAACTTGATCACAAAAACTTTCCTCATCTTTTTTTGTCCTTACTCTAAAACTGTTTTATCTTCTGTTATGGATGTTGGGAATTGGCCTCATGTCCCATTCGTCTGGGACAATTTGGTGGAGTATACTCTTCAATTTCTCAGTAGGATAAAATTTCTATATAAGTTAATGCACATTAAATTTCTCAGTAGGATAAAATTTTGGAATCTTAAATTTAATGAAATGTCTAAAAGAAAAAATATTTATTTTGAGGGTCACTGAGTGGTCGTACGAACCATGACTCTTTACACAACTGTTTAATAATCACAAAAACTGTGAACTTGTACTTGATGTTCAACAATCGTAAAAAGGCGTAAACTCTTATCCCCAAAGTATCATTAGGTGATCAGCCTAATAAGGCCAAATGTTACGCGTAACATTTAATCACGTTATAATTACACAACGTGATAATGTCGATTACCCGACCATAACTCAATACCCCTATTTATAGGGTTGTTCATACTCATTCAAAACCTCGGGATACCTACCAAAATATTTTGGATTGGATTAACATATCATCAAATAATCATAAAAAAATTCAATAAATTGATATAAATGTAAAAATTGAATTTAGTCGAACAAATGACATAAACTCCTTTTATAGACGGTCCAAGAAGTTTTTCAGGAAAATTTATAGTTTTAACAATAAGCGAAGTTAGAATGCACGGGAGTGCAGGATTTGCTTGTTGGGACGTACTTTCCTCGAGAAGGGTATTTCACGTCTCGAAATAGTAACTTAATTACACCATCAATAAGAATTTATTTAATTATTAGTTATCGATGGTAACTGTTTGAAATTTTGTTTCGGTATTTTCGGATACTGTAATTTATCCTCGAGTATATTCTTACACTATTAAAATTTCAGTATAGTAATTATTTATTACTCTAGTAGCCTCATATGTCCTTTTTGGACAGATTTTAGTCGATAAAATATATTACTTATTTTCGGCATTTCTTTAATTAATTTTTCATACATTTTTATACTTTACTTTATCCATTAAACCGCATTAAATATTTTATTAATTTTCGTCCTCCTGGCCCCACCTAGATAATTATAATTTAGTTAGTTTTTGATTTTTTCATATTTTTCCCAACTTTGTTACTATTTATTTTAAACCTATTTATGTTCAAATTTGTGAAATTCTTTAAAATTCAAAAAAAAATTATGAATTTTGGAAAATATCTTTATAACATCAAATTAAACTTTTACCCAAAATTTTATCTTAAACTGAATTACAGAACCCAAATTATAATTGTTTTAATGTTTAAAACCTGATTAATATCTAGAGATCATTACGATATTCTTATTCTTTTCTCGTGATTAAACAATGCCTCTAAAATGTGAAAACCTTCATAAATAAAAACATATGAAATACTTGAATTGATAAAAATAATAATACTCCTTTTATCCCTTTTATAAACACGTTACTCTTTATTAGTTTTACATGCAATTTAATTGATGAGATTGTCATTGCCTAGTAGCTAATTGGCTTAATTTGATTACGAAATATGATTGTACTCCTTCCATTTCTTTTTAATAGATGTTTTAGAAGAAAACATAAATTTAATAAATACTATTAATGCTTATTAATATTTTGTGTAATTGACCGAGTGAATATTTAATATAGAGACAATATATGAAATTGAGTCATTAATGCTTCTTTAAAATCTAAAAATAAAAAGAAAAAAGAAACAAATTTGACTTTTTAAAAAGACAAATAAAAAGAAATGGATGGAGTAATAATCTATTCGACTTTAAATTTTTTGGGAATTAATATTTCCACAAGTGAAAATGGTAGTTCTACAAGATTCTCAATTCCCCTTTTTTCCCTATATAAACAATGTGTTGAAACAATGGTCTATTCATGCGATGACTAAACAAATTCACAATTTTATGGCCACTTCTAAATTTCAACCAATGGTTCTCTTCTTTATAGTTCTGCTTTCCCTATTTGCTACCAATGAATGTAATTATTGTAAATACATTTTTAGTTTTTGTAATTTTTTTCTTTTATGGCCATTTTTTTTTGATTTATTTGTTAATTAACCATCTAGAAGGTCCATATAAATTGGGCCATAACCTGGGCCATTTGATTTCTTGTTTGGGCTCTCTAATTACATTGTTTGGGCTATGTAAAAATAGCATGATCCAATAGATAAATTTTATCTTACCCTAATTATTTAATTAGGGTTTCCATTCCACTCATTTTGGAATTTAAATAATTATCTATGTACCTTTTATTTTATAACCCAATTAGACTCACTTTAATTAGGTTTAAATTAAATAATAAATTGAGATAATAAAAGTAATTTCTTAGGTTAGTATAATTTTAAATACTATTATTCTTTAATATCATAACCCTTAGGTTATTTAATTTCCATACCTAATGTATAATTAGGTTATGTAACTTTTCATTTAATTCTTTTTATATTTCATATATATATATATATATATATATATATATATATATATATATATATATATATATTTAACCATAAACATTTTCCACATAAATAATAACATATTCATTCCATATATGTCATAAAATTTTCAATATCATTAATATTTAATTACCGTGTGACTTAAAATCTTGTTGTTGTTACAATCTCCAACTAAACTAAACAAATTCTTGAAAAATAAACCAACTAAAATGGAATCAGTCATCTTCATCTTCTTCATCCGCTTCGCCTTTCACATTTGAGGGAACCCATTTTGTTAATATCAAGAGTCAAAACTCAAAATTTGTACAGATCAAACCAAACCTGTGACGCCCCCAAAATAGGTATACATCGTTCATCTTGAGTCGCCAAATACATGGTACAAAATACAAATACAATCTTAAATATACAACAAGAGATGTGAGTTTTAATACAAATATTGTCTTCTAGACAATATCCACTCTCAGAATAAGTCCTCATTACAATTATTATCACATTATTTTATAGAATAGTGAGGACTACTAATGCTATCATCTGGACCATCACTCCGTTCCCCGACTAGTCCCTGCTACGTTCTCATTTCACAGAGAACAAAGAAAGAAAAGCAGTGAGCTCAACTAGCCCAGTAAGAAATATTATGACTAAGATAATGCAGGATAAATTATCATTAGCCTTTAACAATGTTAAGCTGATAAAATACAACAAGTTTATCTACAGCGGAATAAGCAATCCATTAAAAGAGTCAAGTAGAGAATAAAATCTACTATCTTTTATGATTTAAAAAGGTTTTTCATCACTTTTATCGCTGAGACTCAGCTTAATAAATAATCCAAATCATCCTTGCACTACGACCAAGGATATTCATTAGTATCACGACCACAAATTATCCATGCACTACGGGCCAAGGATATTCGTGTATTCATCAATGGTCATGATCATGCCAACAACTGTCCATCAATGCACTACGGGCCAATGAGAACTTTTACCACATCATTTGTAACATTACGGTCATGATTATATCGAATAATCCCTGGTCATAATCATACCAAGTCCATTTATGCACTTTAGCGAGTCAAGAGATGACTTTCAATAAAATATAAACATGAGGATGATGACAATGATATAAGAATTGAATAAAACAAGTTCAAGACTTAATTTATCCAGAAACTAATAACGTCCAAATTGTCAACATGATACTTCTTTGTAAAGTAAAATTCAAGAATGCTCGAAAGAATATTTCCATGAAAAGATCTTTCGATGAAGCGCAAAATATCAAGGATATTCCACTAATTTCATGGAGTATAGAAGTCAAAACTTTAACCAACTGAGTATAATAAAGAATGGAATAACAAAAGAAATCACCAGACATGTGATAGACCGCACATGCAGGTTATTCCAACAGAATAATAAATAACAAAACCAGTTCGGCAGTAAAAGCGCATGCAGACGTGATATTCCAATGAATAATAAAGATTTTAAACCAGTCCTGTAAATCACATGAATGAGATATTCCAATGTAATAATAAAGATGGAACCAGTCCGTAAAATAAAATGCATGACGAGGATATTCCAATGAATAATAAAGAATGGAATAATAGAAGAATTTCACCAAGTATAGGGTAGCCCGCGTATACAGGTTATTCCAACAAAATAATAAATAATGGAATAACAGAAGAATTTCACCCAAGTACAGAATAATAAATAATGGAATAACAGAAGTTCTCTTCATTAATACAAAAGAAATAATACCCCTTACCTTATAAAGAAGAAACTGGATATAGAAGTAGTGAAGTAGCAGAATAGTCTTCTTCTTTCTCTCTATAATTTCTCTCTCTAGAGTCTTAGTGAATTCGTAAGAAAAAATAAAGGAATGAGCTTCTATTTATAGGAGAATGGATTGAATAGTAACTAATTCATGAACGGTCCAGATTGATTTACTTTTAAACGGACGGTTCATACTGATTCACTATTAAAACTTAAAGCAACGGTCCATACTGATTCACTGTTAAAACTTTAAACTAGTGATCCATATTGATTTACTATTATAAATTCAACCAACGGTCTGAAAAATTAGCACATCTCCTCATGGAATAATATTATACCCAAAAATAATTTGGACCGAAAAGAAATATATTGTTTGGGTGAATAGTACTCCGTGAATAGTAACTCGTGAATAGTAACTCATTAATAGTAACTCTTTAATAGTAACTCGTGAATAATAACTCCGACACAAAAAGTGTCCCGAATACCCGATTGAACAATATAACCTCCAGACATCAATTATCATCGAAATAGATGTCGATTTCTACTAACACAAATAATCCCAACACAATGAAACTATCAAATTCATCTTTAATCAACATGAACTTATTCATCATTAATATTATAACTCACAATATTTAAGAACCAGATTGTTCCCAAGAAAGAGGGGGCTTTCCAATAAGGATTTCTTCCTATTTGCGTGCATTAGGTGACCAAACCTCTCCTTGACAAAACTTCTAGACATTGTAAATATTGTAATTTAATAATATGAATAACTTTGTCGTCTCAATTATTGATTTAATAATATAACATATAATGCAGATGATACTGTGACAACAATCGAATCAATAATATGAGAGATATGATGCAACAATAATTGAGTATAACTGAATTACTTCTCACGTAAGCATCAATAATCAATACCGTATGCTACTATGCAACCACGCGTATTACTGTACTTTTACTACCGGGTAGTTCAACAGTTTTAACAGTAACACCTCCGCTGTTATTTTTATAAAATATTTTTGTCATTTTCTCAATCCGACAATAATTCCATTGTGGGGTCCACCAATGATTGTGCCGTTGTACGAATATTCCATGCTAAAACGAATATTCCCCGACCAATCGAATATTATATAACAACTTGCATACTTTGCAAAATTTATAAATATTACCCACAACTATAACATTATATCAAATTCATTCCATAATATTCAAAAATAATATTCATAGAAAAAATCATCTTTAATCATAAAATTTGGGGTCTTACAACCTCCCCTTCTTATGAAATTTCTCCCTCGAAATTAGGGTACGTACCTAGTATGTCGAAGAGGTAAGGATACCTTGATTTAATTTCAGATTCTAACTCCCAGGTCATTTCCTCAACATCGTGGTTCCTCCACAAAACTTTGACTTGAGGTATAACCTTGGAGCGTAGAATATGGTCCTTCTTATCCAAGATTTTAATAGGAACCTCCTCATACATTAAATCTTCCGCTATTTCGTCTTGTTCTAACTCAATAATGTGGTCCGGGTCTTTCACATATTTACGTAACATAGATATATAAAAAATGTTACGAACACGAGACATACTTGGTGGTAAAGCGAGTCTATACGCCACAGTTCCTACTCGATCAAGGATTAAAAATGGGCCAATAAATCGAGGATTGAGCTTTTTTCGATCTTGTGAGGTTTTTATACGTTGTTGGATCGTTTGAATCTTTTCCGTAGTCATACGTACCAACTCTGGTCCCAACAACCTTGCTTCACCCACCTCATCCCAAAGATCTTTGGAGAATCGACACTTTCTTCCATACAACGCCTCAAATGGAGCCATGCCAATACTTGCTTGATAACTGTTGTTGTAGGAAAACTCCACTAATGGTAAGAACTTGTCCCAATTTCCTTTAAAGTCAAGGACACAGAGTCTTAATAAATCTTCCAGAGTTTGAATAGTCCTCTCTGATTGTCCGTCCGTCTGAGGATGATATGCCGAACTAAATCATAAATCCATGCCCATAGCTTTTTGCAAACTAACCCAAAATCTTGAAGTGAATCTCGGGTCTTGATCAGAAACTATGGATACTGGCATACCATGCAATCTTATAATCTCGTTTATGTACATAATAGCAAGACGTTCAAGTGTATAAGTTTCTCGTATTAGTAAGAAATGAGCAAACTTGGTCAATTTATCAACAATGACCCAAATTGCATCTATGCCTTGAGAAACCTTGGGAAGACCAGTAACTAAATCCATGGTAATGTTCTCCCACTTCTATTCTGGAATTTCAAGTGGTTGCAATGGACCTTTTGGCACTTGATGCTTCACCTTGACTCATTGACAAGTTAGACACCTTGAGATAAACAACGCTATCTCTCTCTTCATATTGCTCCACCAAAATGTATGACGAAGATCGTGATACATTTTGGTACTCCCAGGATGGATTGCAAATGGTATGTTGTGTTCCTCCATCATGATTCTACACTTTAAATCAGGGTCGTTAGGAAAACAAAGTCTGGAGTTGACTCGAAATATTCCTTCTAGCACCTTCTTGCACTTTTTTCCTCATACGTATCACCTCCAAGTCTGTAGCTTGAGCAGCTTTAACTTTATCGATTAAAGTCGGTTCTACTGTTATATTTGCCATCATCACATGGGTCCCTGGAGTCTTTACTTCTATCTCCATCCTTTGCAAGTCACACAAAATGGGCCTTTGTGTTGACAATATCGCACTCGTACCCACATATGATCTTCTACTCAATGCGTCAGCTACCACATTCGCTTTTCCAAGATGGTATTGGATGGTATGATCATAATCTTTCAATAGTTCAATCCAACGTCGTTGTCGCATGTTGAGTTCCTTTTGAGTGAAGAAATATTTGAGGCTTTTATGATCCGTAAAGATCTCCACTTTCTCCCCATACAAGTAATGCCTCCAAATCTTTAGTGCAAAAACGACTGCTGCCAACTCTAGATCATGAGTAGGATAATTCCTCTCATATTCTTTGAGTTGTCGAGAGGCATAGGCTATGACTTTCCCATGTTGCATGAGAACAAATCCTAACCCTTTGCCCGAAGCATCACTGTAGATGACAAATCCCTCCAAGCCAGATGGTATTGTCAAAACTGGTGCTGAAATGAGTCTCCTCTTGAGTTCTTGAAAGCTCTTCTCACATTTCTCGTTCCAACCAAATTTTGTATCTTTTCGAGTAAGCTGAGTTAATGGAGTAGCAATTCAAGAAAACCCTTCTACGAATCTCCGATAATAACCAGCTAAGCCAAGAAAGCTACGTACTTCGGTCACTGATTTAGGTTGCTCCCATCTTTGAATAGCTTCAATCTTTGCTGGGTCAACAGATATTCCATGACTTGATACTACGTGCCCAAGGAATGCTACTTCCTCAAGCCAGAACTTGCATTTCTTCAACTTGGCATAAAAGTTATATTCACGAAGCTTTTGGAGTATCAACCCCAAGTGTTGCTCATGATCTTCATGGCTTTTGGAATATATGAGGATGTCATCAATAAAGACAACCACAAAGTGATCCAAATATTCCTTGAATACTCGGTTCATCATATCCATGAAGGCAGCAGGAGCATTAGTTAATCCAAAACACATGACTAGGAATTCATAATGCCCGTACCAAGTTCTGAAAGCCGTCTTTGGAATGTCATCGATTCTAATCTTCAATTGGTGATATCTGGAACAAAGATCAATCTTTGAAAAGAATTTGGCGCCTTGCAACTGGTCAAACAGGTCATGAATACGTGGCAACGAATATCTATTTTTGATGGTGACATGGTTCAACTCCCGATAATCAATACAAAGTCGCATACTCTCATCTTTCTTTTTCACGAATAGAACAGGAGCACCCCAAGGAGATGTACTAGGACGAATGAAACTGATGTCTAACAATTCCTGTAGTTGGGTCTTTAATTCCTGAAGTTCAATAGGAGCCATTCGATATAGGGCTTTGGAAATAGGTTTTGTACCAGGTTCAAGGTCGATACAAAATTTAATTTCATGCTCTGGGGGTAGGCCAGGAAGTTCTTCAGGGAATACGTCAGGAAATTCATTAACAATAGAAATATCATTCAAAACTGACGTATTTTTGTTTAGATCCGTGACATGAGCTAAGAAAGCTTGACATCCATTTTTCAATAAACGAATAACTTTATGGCTTGGGATGACAATGATTGATTTTAATGGTTTGGTTGCTTGAATTCGCATAATAGGTTGGTTAGGAATATGAAAGCTAACAACCTTACGAAAACAATCAATTTTTGCATGATGAGTAGTTAACCGATCAATCCCTAGAATTACGTCAAATGCAAGTATTTTTAATGAACTAAGATCGACAGATAATGTGAGGGTACCGATTTGAACCAAACAAGACTTATAAATAGTGGATGTAATGAAGGTTTCTCCCAACGGAGTTTCAACAGCTAAGTCAAAGTCCAATTTCTTCGGAGTCAATTTTAAACGTTGAGCGCAAGTAGGAGAAATAAAAGAATGGGTAGAACCGGTATCAAATAAGGTATAAACTTCGCTTAGAGTTTATGATAAGCTTACCCGTGATAACCTCGTTCGGGTTCCTTGCTTTCTGGGAGGTCACGACAAACGCTCTCCCTTGCACTACCAGTTTTGACTTTTCTGGGACGGCCTTTGGTGCCTCCATCCTAGCTGAACTTTTCTTCGGTGAACGATAAAATCGGGCTAGGTGACCTTCTCTTCCACAATTATAACATGCTTTGGATGGCATCGCGCAGTTTGGACTGATATGCCCTCCCCTTCGCATTTGAAACATATGATAGGAGGTCGATCTCTTTCCTTAACAACGGGTGCTGGTGCTGACATCTTTCCATCATTGTTGAATTTCCTCTTCTTGAACTGTCCATTCTTATAGTTTTGGCCCTGATTACCACCGAAGTGGTTACCATTTCTGGCCTGTTGATTCCCTCCACGCTTGTTGTCACCGCTTCGATGATTACTCTCACTGGTATTATTATTTTGCCGTTTGCTCTCTTTTGGTTGGGTTGACTCATTATCACGCTCCAATAACTGAGCCCTATTAACAACATCTGAATACAAACACAGTTTATGAGAGATAAGATATTGATGTATCTTGGGTTTCAAACCTCTTAGAAACATTCGCGTCATTCTCTCCTCATTATCAACCAAATGAGACGCAAACCGGGACAACTCGACAAACTTGGCTTCGTACTGCGACACGGTCATGTTGTTTTGCTCCAGTTTAATGAAATCTACCTCTTTTATGTGACGAATACTTTCAAGAAAGTACTTGTCGTTGAACAGTTCTTGGAAATTCTCCCAAGACATCTTCAGTGCGGCAGGTTGAGTACGCTTTACAAATTCCCACCAGTAATCTGCCTCTGCCCACAACATGAAGGTGGCAAAGGGAACCTTTTGCTCCTCGGAGCAAACCAAGACATCAAATATCTTGTTGATTTTCTTTATCCACGTCTCCGCCTTAAGTGGTTTTGGCTCTCCAAAAAAACTTCGGTGGTCCCAGCTCCTTGAACTGTTTGGCGGTGACCGTCCAAGAGTTGCCAGTGTTTCCACCTGCATTTTGGATAGGAGCTGCTCTCGCCTGATGTTGCATGAATTGCATGAAGCCTCGGAACATTCCATCGTTCATCATTTGGTCAGTGTTGTTGTTTCCCTGAGGATTGTCGTCTTCTTGATGGACATTATCCTGATTATTGATCTGTGGAGACTCAACGGTCTCCTGTGCTCCATTGATGTTCTCAACATTATCGGATGCCATTTTAAATCGCCACAAAACAAGGGTTAATTAACATATCACATATTATCCCTATACTCGTGAACCAATTAAATAACAAATAAATTTAGATAGGTCATACCAAATGAAGGAATTCCCGCCTCTCTCCCCTCCTAGTTCTTGTCTCACATCTTAGCTGGGGATCATATCCTAAGCTTTGATACCAACCGTGGCGCCCCAAAATAGGTATACATCACCCATCTTGAGTCGCCAAATACATGGTATAAAATACAAATACAATCTTAAATATACAACAAGAGCTGTGAGTTTTAATACAAATATTGTCTTCTAGACAATATCCACTCTCAGAATAAGTCCTCATTATAATTATTATCACACTATTTTATAGAATAGTGAGGACTACTAATGCTATCATCTGGACCATCACTCCGTTCCCCGACTAGTCCCTGCTACGTTCTCATTTCCTAATGAGAATAATGAAAGAAAGGGTGAGCTCAACTAGCCCAGTAAGAAATATTATGACTAAGATAATGCAGGATAAATTATCATTAGCCTTCAACAATGTTAAACTGATAAAATACAATAGACAACAAGTTTAACTACAGCGGAATAAGCAATCCATTAAAAGAGTCAAATAGAGAATAAAATCTACTATCTTTTATGATTAAAAAAGGTTTTTCATCACTTTTATCGCTGAGACTCAGCTTAATAAATAATCCACATCATCCCTGCACTACGGCCAAGGATATTCATTAGTATCACGACCACAAATTATCCATGCACTACGGGCCAAGGATATTCGTGTATTCATCAATGGTCATGATCATGCCAACAACTGTCCATCAATGCACTACGGGCCAATGAGGACTTTTACCATATCATTTGTAACATTACGGTCATGATTATACCGAATAATCCCTGGTCATAATCATACCAAGTCCATCTATGCACTACAGGCCACAGATGACTTTCAATAAAATATAAACATGAGGATGATGACAATGATATAAGAATTGAATAAAACAAGTTCAAGAATTAATTTATCCAGGAACTAATAACGTCTAAATTGTCAATATGATACTTCTTTGTAAAGTAAAATTCAAGAATGCTCAGAAGAATATTTCCATGAAAAGATACTGGATGAAGCGTAAATATCAAGGATATTCCACTAATTTCATGGAGTATAGAAGTCAAAAACTTTAACCAACTGAGTATAATAAAGAATGGAATAACAAAAGAAATCACCAGGCATGTGATAGACCGCACAGGCAGGTTATTCCAACAGAATAATAAATAATGGAACCAGTCCTACAGAAAGCGTCTGCATGTGATATTCCAATGTAATAATAAAGAATGGAATAACGAAAGAATTTCACCAAGTATAGGGTAGCCTGTATATCTGAGTTATTCTAATGAATAATAAATAATGGAATAATGAAAGAATTTCACCATGTATAGGGTAGCAGCGTATCAAAGTTATTCCAATGAATAATAAATAATGGAATAATGAAGTTCTCTATAAATAATGAATCAAAAAAAATAATACCCTTACCTTATAAAGAAGAAAAACTGGATATAGAAGTAGTGAAGTAGCGAATAGTCTTCTTCTTTCTCTCTATAATTTCTCTCTCTAGAGTCTCAGTGAATTCGTAAGAAATAATGAAGGAATGAGCTTTTATTTATAGGAGAATGGATTGAATAGTAACTAATTCATGAACGGTCTAGATTGATTTACTTTTAAACGGACGGTTCATACTGATTCATTATTAAAACTTTAAAACAGCGATCTATATTGATTTACTATTATAAATTCAACCAACAGTCTGAAAAATTAGCACATCTCCTCATGGAATAATATTGTACCCAAAAATAATTTGGACCAAAAAGAAATATATTGTTTGGGTGAATAGTACTCTATAAATAGTAACTCGTGAATAGTAACTCATGAATAATAACTCGTGAATAATAATTCATTAATAGTAACTCGTGAATAGTACTCTGACACAAAAAGTGTCCCGAATACCCGATTGAACAATATAACCTCCAGACATCAATTATCATCGAAATAGATGTCGATTTCTACTAACACAAATAATCCCAACACAATGAAACTATCAAATTCATCTTTAATCAACACGAACTTATTCATCATTAATATTATAACTCACAATATTTAACAACCAAGTTGTTCCCAGGAAAGAGGGGGCTTTCCAATAAGGATTTCTCCCTATTGGCACGCAATTAGTTAACCAAACCTCTCCTTGACAGAACTTCTAGACATTGTAAATATTACAATTTAATAATATGAATAACTTTGTTGTCTCAATTATTGATTTAATAATATAACATATAATGCAGATGATACTGTGACAATAATCGAATCAATAATATGAGAGATATGATGCAACAATAATTGAGTATAACTGAGTGACTTCTCACGTAAGCATCAATAATCAATACTGTGTGCTACTATGCAACCACGCCAGACATCGCATTTTTTACTATCGGGTAGTTCGACAGTTTTAACAGTAACACCTCCGCCGTTATTTTTATAAAATATTTTTATCGTTTTCTCAATCCAACAATAATTCCATTGCGGTGTCCACCAATGATTGTGCCATTGTACGAATATTCCATGCTAAAACGAATATTCCCCGACCAATCGAATATTATATAACAACTTGCATACTTTGCAAAATTTATAAATATTACCCACAACTATAACATTATATCAAATTCATTCCATAATATTCAAAAATAATATTCATAGAAAAAATCATCTTTATTCATAAAATTTGGGGTAAACCCAAAACCCAAAATTCATTCATTCCCATCAAACTAAAACCCAAAATTTGTACATATCTAACCAAACCCAAAAATCATTCCAATCAAAATAGAAGGAATCAGGTGAATCAAGACCAATATTAACTGAAACACCATGAAAACATCCTAATTTGGTCCATCTTTTTTCCCACTCATCAAAGAGTTCAATATAATAACAATAAAATTGGACTAAAAATTATCCAAAGAAAGAAAAGAGAAGCATGCATCCAGTTCCCCAACTTCATGCTCCTCATACACTTAGACAACTCCCATAGAAAAACTCAAAGGAACTTAAAAAATGGAAGAATATGGAAGCAGAGCAAAAGCTCATCGGCAGCTCTGAATCGCCGAGAAGTAATTACAGAACAGAGATCTCATCGGATCCAGAGAATTTGTCGTCTTAGCTCAGGAAACGGCGTCATTACTCGACGACTCTGATTTGATCTTGGCCATCGTCGATGTTCTCCCCACCGTCGACAAGCGGATCAACAACCACCCCAAATCTGAAACCCCCGAAACCAAGCCCATAGACCCCTGCTTCAGATCAATTATCCTAAGTCTAGACCCATTAAAAGCATACCCCTTCTAATGTGCACAATCTAAGCTCCCACGATCTACAACCCCAGACTTTGCAAACATAGATTGGTAGATAGATTGATAAGGTGGATAGTTTGATGGATGGCACAAAGAGTTAGAGGGCTATCATCAGCGGTGGAGGTCAGGTGGGTCTCTAAGCTAAAGGACTCCATTTTCCCTCCCTATGTGGAACTAGGACGGACAAGGAGAGAAATATCTTACAAGGTCATTATAATCATTATAAAATTAAGTATAATTTAATTTAATTAATTATTTAGCTTACTTTCTCTCTCCTTGTCAACATTGATACATAGATTTAATTGATTACCATGTATTGCCACGTCATTCTTCTGTTAAATGGTTAACAGACATAGACGACAAAATCACTTTTTGTAAATAATGTATGGTTCGATGAGTTGATCGTAAAAAAAATTACTTCGGTGATGCATTTATAAACCGACCCCTAGTAGAATGGGGAAAAGTGTATTTAATCCTATATATTGAACTATGAGGGACACACTACTATAAAACAGTAAATAGATAACGCAGAAAAAATGTTGTGGTTTCAATCAGAAAACCGTCATGGTTAAGGGTGTCATCTATTTGACACCCTTACACAACGTTTTTAAAACGTTGTAGTTAGACACATTATACAACGTTTTTTAAGAAAAAAAAACGTTGTAGATTTGTTTTCCACAAATTAGTAGATGCTTGAAAACGTTGTAGAAGGTATGATTTCACAACGTTTTTTGGATAAAAATGTTGTAGTTTAATATATCAGACAACGTTTAGGCACATTTACACAACGTTTATAATGTGTCATCTATTTAGAAGGTGTCATTTATTTATACAAATATACAACATTTTTAAAATGTTGTAGATAAAAAAAAAGGTTGTGGTTCACCTATATTACCAATGCAGCTGCATTATGCTAATGCCATGATATATAGCTAAAAGGTCTAAATTCTCATTTAAATTTAAAGCCAAAATATATCAACCATTCAAAATACATCCCAATAATATCATTCGTTTATAGTTTTAAATTACTATATCCACAAAATATATACCAAACTATCCACATATACATCTCAAATTCACTTTTCAATCCACAAAATAAACCACAAAATAAACCAAACTATTCATAAAATTAAACTACTACCTAAGCATGTGCAAAAAAGCCTAGGTTCTCCCAAAATATGCCAGTAACTTTTGCTAAGAGAGATTGTATGCTACATCATGATTAGTGGATGATATTAGGCCAAGAGACAGGCCAAGTGATTGCTCCTTGTAAAATAAGAACTTCAGCCAATCTTGAGAAAGCAATGATACTAACACACAACACCAAACCAAAAAACATAATAAATAATAATAACATCACCAAACCAAAAAACATAAAAAATAAATAAGAATAAAAGGAAGTAGAGCTAACCTTTACAGAAGAACCTTTCAGATCAGATGCTTGCTTTACAAATGATGACTTAGAGATCCCTCGATAAAGCTTGGACCCCTAACACCGGGTGAGGCCTTCACCGAACTAACACAGAGACATCGACCATTAGGACATCCCGGTCGAGGCAATGGTCGGCCCAATTTTTTTTAATGAAACTCTTTCGGATATATGTTCCAATGTTGAGGATATGTTACGTAGAAGCTAATCATGAACTTGTGTGGGCGAAACATGAATAGCAGAGCATATCGGGATCTGAATTAGCAAAATATGGAGCATTACGCTCAAGGGAATTCTCTCTCGATCCTTTTCACCAAAATAAATTAGAAACCCAAGGTGCTCAAACTTTTCCATAGTTAAAACTCGACATAATCGACTTAAAATTAGCATATTATTATAGCAAGTATAATACATACTCTTACACAATGTAGCTACAAACCAAAAGCAAATGCACACAACTGTAACTTATAGGTAATGTGAAAATCTTACAACTCATACTTAAAACCTAATTATATTTAAACGTCTTAAAGGACCGGTAAATAAAAGTAGTAAAATTAAGACATTGCCATTTAAATGGAAACAAAACAGTCACACAACAGGAACAAGGTTTAAGAGGTTTGACAAGATTACTTTGTTATGTAATTTGAAGGAAAAAAAATAGAGAACATGCTAACAACTTAACGAATACCATAAGCATTGAAGTGCCTAAGTATATCTTCAACAACATGTAGCTATGAGCTTATACTTTAAGTTTAAACTAAAATATAGCCACACCTAACCAATAAAGCGTAAATAGGAAAGAGAAAAGTATACACCAAAGAAGTTCTATAATTAGTTTTCACTTTTACCTCGAAATATATGCGATTTGGAAGTCTAAAGGTTCATGACCTCACCGATGTTCCATTGGTTGGTTCGACAACACTCTTGGTGTCTAAATTCTATTTATCGTCAGCTCCGGCACCATTCGCTACCCAGTTGCACTGAATTTATCTGCTCCCAAGCCACTTTCCTACAACATTAAGCACTGGGTAAGTATTCTTTGTTTGAGCACCCAAATTGTAATCCCAACCCCATTATCAAAAATCAGAAGTAAACACAAATATGATATTCTAAGAGTCTTAATCCAACCCCATTTTCAAACTCTCATAACAAAAGCTGTTAGTGATAAAAAATGAATTAAACATATAACAAGAAATTTCTTGAGATCTTTCCTGCTTTGCAATGTCATGTCACGTAGGATTGCAAGAGCTCTATTGATTTCAATTCTGAGGACAATTGCCACACCTAAGACAATATTCTCATGAAGTATAACTTCTGGAAAGTTAGGTGGAGACCTGATAATGTAAGGAACATAGCACAAGGTATTAGATAACTTCAGATTGAACAACAAGAGTGTGAGAAACACTGACAAGCTTACTTATTGATAAAGTTGGATGCATTTGACCATAGAAAAAGGACTGCCAGAGCCAGTATTAGGATATGACATACTAAAGTGAGCAAGTGGTATTCAATCAATTCAAAAAGCGCCCAAATAGTAGTGGCAAAACCAAGCACGCCAGTAGCAATCTTCTTGTTTCTCCATAGGAAATAATCATTGAACTTTTTTTCTCTTCTCTTCTCTTCTCTTCCTCCAAATGTTAAGATTTACTTCCCCCACTAACATATAGTAGTACTACAGTACTAATTAAATTTTTTATGTAAAATCTCAAATTTTACGAATAAAAATTTAATTTTCTCGAAATATTTTTTTCAAAATTATAATGTCGATTTGAGATAATGTTATAGTTGTGGATAATATTTATAAATTGTGAAAAGTATGCAAGTTGTTATATAATATTCGATTGGTCGGAGAATATTCTTTTTATTATGGAATATCCATACGACGGTACAATCATTGGTGGACCCCACAATGGAATTATTGTCGGATTGAGAAAACGACAAAAATATTTGTATGAAAATAACGGCGGAAGTTTTACCGTTAAAAATATTGAACTACTCGGTAGTAAAAAAATACGATGTATCTGGCGTGCATGCATAGTAGCACACGATATTGATTATTGATGCTTACGTGAGAAGTCACTTAGTTTTGTTCATTTATTGCTACAGTAATTGATGCATAGTAAAATCTTTTTATATAAAACAGAATATTTTTTATAAAGTTTTGTTTTATTTGATTATAAATAGAATATATTATATTTTATTATGCATAGTGTTTGTATAGTGCCTGCATAGTATTTGCATAGTGCCTGCATAGTATTTGTATAGTAAAATCTTTTTATATAAAACAGAATAGTTTTTATAAAATTTTGTTTTATTTGATTATAAATATAATATATTATATTTTATTATGCATAGTGTTTGCATAGTAAAATCTTTTTATATAAAACAGAATACTTTTATAAAGTTATTTATTTTATTGGATTTTAAATTATATATATATATATATATATATATATTATAAATAGAATATATTATATTTTATTGCATAGTATGCTTTCCATTCTCCTATAAATAGGATGCTTAGTTAGAATTGAAAATACACCAGAAATTCAGAGAATTCTTCTTCTATAATCTTGAGCGTATTTCTTTAGAGTTTTAAGAAGCTTTGAGCGTAAAAAACAGTATATGTTTTCTTCAAGAATATCCTCGCCCTACCCGTCGAAATACTCTTCTTTTTAAGGTAAGGGATATTATTCTTTCGTATTTATGAAAAGAGTTATTTTCTTTCAATACTCGTAAGAGTTGTTATTCCATTCTTTATTATTATGTTGGAATAACTTTGTCTATGTGAAGTCTGCGCATACATGGTGAAATTCTTACATTATTCCATTCTTTATTATTCATTTGGAATAACTTTTATGCATCTTGCTATCTATCGCATGCACGGTGAATTTCTGTTGTTATTCCATTCTTTATTATTCTGTTGGAATATCACATGCATGCGGATTACGCATGACATGGTTTCATTCTTTATTTTTCTATTGGAATATCTTATGCATGCGGATTACGCATTACACCGTTCCGTTCTTTATTATTACATTGAAATATCTTGCCTATGTAGATTACTGGCGTGACTGGTTCCATTTTATATTATTCATTAGAATAACTTTTATGCATCTTGACCTATCGCATGCACAGTGAATTCATTGTTATTCTATTCTTTATTATTACATTGGAATATCCTCGTCTCTGTCTGCGATTCTGCATGACACAGTTCCTTACTTTATTATTACATTGGAATAACTTTATGCAATGCGGTCTATCGCATGCCTGGTGAATTCTGTTGTTATTCCATTCTTTATTATTCTGTTGGAATAACCTGTCTATGTGGATTACCGCATACATGGTGAATGATCCTTTGTATTCTTTCTTTATTAAATTGTGGAAATGATCTGTCTATGTGGATTACAGCATGGCGGGTGAAAATCCATTTGTAGTTTCATATATTCTATTATACTCAGTTGGTTAAAGTTTTGGCTTCTATACTCTATGAAATTAGTAGAATATCCTGGATATTTGTGCTTCATCCAGTATCTTTTCATGAAAATATTCTTCTGATCATTCTTGAATTTTACTCCACAAAGCAGTATCATGTTGACAATTTGGACGTTATTGGTTCCTGGATATATTAATTTATAAATTTTTAAAATTTATTCTTGAACTTGTTTTATTAAATTGTCATCATCCTCATGTTTATATTATGTTGAAAGTCATCTGTGGCCTATAGTGCATAGATGGACTTGGTATGATTATGACCAGGGATTATTCGGTATAATCATGATCGTAATGTTGCAAATGATGTGGAAAAAGTCGTCATTGGCCCGTAGTGCATTGATGGACAGTTTTTGGTATGATTATGGCTATGGATTCTCTTCGGCCAAGGGTGCAAAGATGAATTATTTTATGGCATGATCAGAACCGTTGATGAATACACGATTATCTTTGGCCCGTAGTGCATGGATAATTCGTGGTCGTGATACTAAAGAATATCATTGGCTTGTAGTGTAGGGATGATTTGATGATGTGTATTATTTATTAAGCTGAGTCTCAGCGATAAAAGTGATGAAAAAACCTTTTAAATTATAGAAGATAGTAGATTTTATGCTCTACTTGACTCTTCTAATGGATTGCTTATTCCGCTGCAGTTGTTGATCTAAAACTTGTTGTCTATTATACTCTATCAGTTGTTATACTGTTGAAGGCCAAGGATAATATATTCTACATTATCTTAGTCATAATATTTCTTACTGGGCTAGTTGAGCTCACCCTTTCTTTCATTGTTCTCTTTAGGAAATGAGAATATAGCTGGGACGAGTCGGGGAATGGAGTGATGGTCCAGGATAAATGGCTTTAGTAGTCCTCGCTATTCTACGGAATAATGTGATAATAATTGTAATGAGGACACCATTGAGTGTGGATATTGTATAGATGATAATATTCTTGTTTAAACTCTCAGCTATGTTTTGTCGTATTTTACACGACTGTTGTATAATTAAGTTGTATTTGAATTTATGTACCATATATCTGGCGACTCAAGATGGGTGATGTATACCTGTTTTGGGGGCATCACAGTTGGTATCAAAGCTTAGGGATATGATCCCTGGCTGAGATGTGAGACAAGAACTAGGAGGGGAGAGACGGGGAATTCCTTCGCTAGTATGACCTAGCTAAGTTTATTTGGTATTTAATTGGTTGGTCAGAGTATAGGGATAATATTTGACATGTCAATTAACTTTTGTTTTGTGACAGTAAAATTACATCTGAAAATGTTGAGATCAGCAATGAAGCACATGAGACCGTTGAGTCACCAACGATCAATACCCAGGATAATGTGCAACAGTAAGATATTAATCCTCAGGTAAATAACAACACCAATCAAATGATGAACGATGGGATATTTAGAGGCTTTATACAATTTATGCAACATCAGGTAAGAGAGACTCCTGTTCAAAATATAGGTGTAAATAATGGCAACCCACGGTCGGTCACAGCTAAGCAGTTTAAGGAACTGGGACCACCGGAGTTTTTGGGAAAGCCAGAACCACTTAAGGCGGAGACGTGGTTAAAGCAGATCACCAAGATATTTGATGTCTTAGGATGCTTTGAGGAGAAAAAGGTTCCCTTTGCCACCTTTATGTTGCGTGAAGAAGTAGATCATTGGTGGGAATCTGTAAAATGTACCCGACTGGCCTTTTCAAGATGCTCTGGGGAGAAATTTCAAGAATTATTTAACGACAAGTACTTTCCGAAAGTATTCGTCACATAAAGGAGGTGGAATTTATCAAGTCGGAGCAAAACAATATGACCGTGTCGCGAAGATAAGAGCTAAGTTTGTGGAGTTATCCCGATTTGCATCCCATTTGGTCAATAATGAGGAGCGAATGACGCGAATGTTTCTGCGAGGTTTGAAACCCGATATCGTCAATACCTCATTTCTCACAAACTTTGTTTATATTCATATGTTGTGAATAGGGCTCGATTATTGGAGCGCGATAATGAGTCAAAGACAACCAAAAGGCAACAACAAACAACACGATAATAATTGTACTGCAAATTGGCAGCGGCCATCCGAAAAATGATAACCATCGTGGGGGAAATTATCATGCCAAGAATGGTAACCACTTCGGTGGTAATCATGACCAAGATAATAGAAGTTGAAATTTCAAGAAGAGAAGGTTCAATAATAATGAAAAGACAGTAGCATTAGCACCTGTTTCAAAGGAAGAAGAACGACCACCGGTCATATGTTTTAAATGCGGACAGAAGGCACACATCCGTCCAAACTGTACGCAGCAATCCAAAGAGTGTTTCAATTGCGGAAGAGAAAGTCACCTAGCTCGATTTTGTCGTGTAGTGAAGTTAAGTCCAGCTGGGATAGTGATGCTAAAGGATGTCCCAGACAAGTCAAAGCTGGTAGTTTAAGTGAGAGTGTTTGTCGAGGAACCCGAACAAAGTTGTCACGGGTAAGTTAATCATAAATTCTTGCGAAGTCTATACCTTTTTAGATATCGGTTCTACCCATTCTTTTATCTCTCTTGCTTGCGCTCAACATTTAAATTTGACTCTGGAGAGATTAGACTTTGACTTATCTGTTGAAACTCCGTTAGGAGAAACCTTCGTTACCTCTACTGTTTATAAATCTTGTTGATTCAATTCGTCACCCTCACGTTACCTGTCGATCTTATTTCTTTGAAAATACTTGCCTTTGATGTGATTTTAAGAATCGATTTGTTAACTACTCATGAAGCTTTTCGTAAGGTTGTTAGCTTTCATATTCTTAACCAACCTGTTATGAGAATTCAAGCAACCAAACAACTAAAGTCAATCACTGTCATATCAATCCATAAGTAAAGAGTCCCGAGCCTTTATTTGGTGACTTCCTTGTGTGGAATGCACTGAAGCCAAATTTTCCATAGGGGACGTTGTGAATAACGGTGGCAAGTTGATAGGTATCAATGTGACATACTACCCAAGTCTTGGATGAGAGTCACAGTTTTGAATGATATTTTTATTGTTAATAAATTTCCTAACGTATTCCTGAAGACTTCTTAGCCTACCTCTAGAGCGTGAAATCAAATTTTGTATTGACCCCAGTACAAAACTCATTTCTAAAACCCTTAAATATTTCTTCAACCAAAACAAATGTATTATGTGCCAAAGACGTTGGCTCGAGATATTGAAGATTACGATCGTACCATTTAATACCATCGTGGAAAAGCGAACATGGTAGCTGACGCGTTGAGTAGAAGATCATATGCGTTTACGAGTGCGAATATACGAACCTACATGAAGATAACGAATATATAATTAGAACTGAATTTAGTCAATAAAGTTAAAGTCGCTCAAGCTACAGACCCGGAGCTGATGAACACGAAAAAGAAGGTTCAAGAGGGCGTTATTCTAGAAGCAAGAATGGATGAAGAGAGGAAATCTCAACCCTCGATTTTATTGGCCCATTTGAAATCCTCGATCGAGTAGGAACTGTGGCCTATAGATACGTTTTACCGCCAAATATGTTGCGTGTTCATAACGTTTATCACGTACCGATGTTACGTAAATATGTGGATGACCTGAACCACATTATTGATTTAGAACCGAATGAGATAGCGGATAATTTAACATATGAAGATGTACTTGTTAAAATCCTGGAATATATTCTACGCTTAAAGGTTATACCTCAAGAGTTAGAATCTGACGAAGTGTCCTTATTTTTTCGGCATACCAGGTACGTACGTAAATTTCGAGGGCAAAATTTCATAAGGAGGGGAGATTGTAAAATCCCAAATTTTACGAATAAAGATTTAATTTTCTCGAAATATTTTTTTCAAAATTATGGTGTGGATTTGGGATAATGTTATAGTTGTGGGTAATATTTATAAATTTTAAAAAGTATGCAAGTTGTTATATAATATTCGATTGGTCGGGGAATATTCTTTTTGTCGGAGAATATCCGTACGACGGTACAATCATTGGTAGACCCCACAACGAAATTATTGTCGGATTTAGAAAACGACAAAAATATTTTTATGAAGATAACGGCGGAAGTTTTACCGTTAAAAATGTTGAACTACTTGGTAGTAAAAGTACAGTAATACGCGTGATTGCATAGTAGCACACGGTATTGATTATTGATGCTTACGTGAGAAGTCACTCAGTTTGGTTCAATTATTGCTACAATAAATGCTGCATAGTAAAATTTTTTATATAAAACAGAATACTTTTTATAAAGTTTTGTTTTATTTGATTATAAATAGAATATATTAAATTTTATTGTGCATAGTGCCTGCATAGTGTTTGCATAGTAAAATCTTTTTATATAAAACAGAATACTTTTTATAAAGTTTTGTTTTATTTGATTATAAATATAATATATTATATTTTCTTATGCATAGTGCCTGTATAGTGCCTGCATAGTGTTTGCATAGTAAAATCTTTTTATATAAAACAGAATATTTTTATAAAGTTATTTGTTTTATTAGATTTTAAATAAAATATATAAATATATATATATATATATATATTTATTATAAATAGAATATATTATATTTTATTGCATAGTATCTTTTCCATTCTCCTATAAATAGGATGGTTAGTTAGAATTGAAAACACACTAGAAATTCAAAGAATTCTTCTTTGATAATCTTGAGCGTATTTCTTTAGAGTTTTAAGAAGTTTTGAGCGTAGAAAATAGTATAAGTTTTCTTCAAGAATATCCTCGCCCTACCCATCGGAATACTCTTCTTTTTAAGGTAAGGGGTATTATTCTTTCGTATTTATGAAGAGAGTTATTTTCTTTCAATACTCGTAAGAGTTGTTATTCCATTCTTTATTATTATGTTGGAATAACTTTTGTCTGCATCTGCTGGCACCGCATACATGGTGAAATTCTTACATTTTTCCATTCTTTATTATTACATTGGAATAACTTTTCTGCATGCGATCTATCGCGTGCACGGTGAATTACATTGTTATTCCATTCTTTATTATTACATTTGGAATATCACATGCATGCGGATTCGCATGACATGGTTTCATTCTTTATTTTTCTATTGGAATATCACATGCATGCGGATTACGCATGACCTAGTTCCGTTCTTTATTATTACATTGGAATATCACATACTATCTCACGGATTACGCATGACACAGTTCCATTCTATATTATTACATTGGAATAACTTTTATGCATGGCGATCTATCGCATGCACGGTGAATTCTGTTGTTATTCCATTCTTTATTATTACATTGGAATATCCCGTGCATGCGGATTACGCATGACACAGTTCCATACTTTATTATTACATTGGAATAACTTTATGCATGCGATCTATCGCATGCTTGGTGAATTCTGTTGTTATTCCATTCTTTATTATTCTATTGGAATAACCTGTCTATGTGGATTACCGCATGCATGGTGAATGATCATTTGTATTCATTCTTTATTAAATTATGGAAATGATCTGTCTATGTGGTTCCTGGATAAATTAATTTATAATTTTTTAAAATTTATTCTTGAACTTGTTTTATTGAATTGTCATCATCCTCATGTTTATATTATGTTGAAAGTCATATGTGGCCTGTAGTGCATAGATGGACTTGGAATGATTATGACCAGGGATTATTCGGTATAATCATGACCGTAATGTTGCAAATGATGTGGAAAAAGTCGTCATTGGCCCGTAGTGCATTGATGGACAGTTTTTGGTATGATTATGGCTATGGATTCTCTTCGGCCAAGGGTGCAAAGATGAATTATTTTATGGCATGATCAGAACCATTGATGAAAACATGATTATCTTTGGCCCGCAGTGCATGGATAATTCGTGGTCGTGATACTAAATAATATCATTGGCCTGTAGTGCAGGGATGATTTGATGATGTATATTATTTATTAAGCTGAGTCTCAGCGATAAAAGTGATGAAAAAACCTTTTAAATCATAGAAATAGTAGATTTTATGCTCTACTTGACTCTTCTAATGGATTGCTTATTCCGCTGCAGTTGTTGATCTAAAACTTGTTGTTTATTGTATTCTATCAGTTGTTATACTGTTGAAGGCTAAGGATAATTCATTCTGCATTATCTTAGTCATAATATTTCTTACTGGGCTAGTTGAGTTCGCCTTTTCTTTCATTGTTCTCTTTAGGAAATGAGAATATAGCTGGGACGAGTCGGGGAATGGAGTGATGGTCCAGGATAAATGGCTCTAGTAGTCCTCACTATTCTACGGAATAATGTGATAATAATTGTAATGAGGACACCATTGAGTGTGGATATTGTCTAGATGGTAATATTCTTGTTTAAACTCTCAGCTATGTTTTGTCATATTTTACACGACTGTTGTATAATTAAGTTATATTTGAATTTATGTACCATGTATCTGGTGACTTAAGATGGGTGATGTATACCTGTTTTGGGGGCGTCACATTTTACCGGTTGCTAAATGGAGTATTTACAGTATTCATATATCAATCAATCACCTCAAAGCATGGCATGTGAAGGTGTTCCTGCTTATCATTCAACTTAATTACCAAAAAAATTATAATAACATTTTCTTCATTTCAAAATATATATTTTTTTGTTAATAATTCCCACCCTTTTCTTAATCATTTAAAAGGAAAAAAAAACACAATCAATATTAACATAGTAGTAAAAATAGATATCAATTAATGGTCACAAGAACAATAAAAATAAAAATAAAATTTGAGTGTATCTTTGTATCGTGTCGTTTTTACTATCTATTGTTCATATAATTTGTCTGTATAATTCATATCTTAAATATTTCACAATATTAAGAAAGGCAAATAGATTAGAAAAATAGAGTACTTGAATTGAGATTAACAAGGGATCCGATTAGCATGAAGTTCAATTTTGGTGTCTCATGGTAAAGGACTGAACATTATGCTCATAGGAAATTCTGGTTTCTCAACCTTCCTAACCTTCTCATATGCTCTTGAAACTCATCCCTCCCCACATTATTCATTTGCCTATACCTCTTCACAACCATAATCGGGCCGTTCCTCCCGATGGCCGCTTTATAAGTAGACCCTCAGCAAGTCCGCCAACTCAAATCTCTCCCGATCATCTCTCAAGAATGTTAGCTTCAAGCTATTATTCTGACTACTACTATTACTCTTCCCATGGACCGACGGAGGATGATGTTTAACAGGTGATGCCCTTACATCCATTTTGTCCAAATCATTGAACTTCTTCAAAGGAAAGCATAATGTTCAAGGAATATCATTATACCCATAAACACGAAACTATCATTCACTTTATGCATATAGGAACCAATTTTTAACATAAATTAGCATGTTCATAAAAATTTTAAAAAGAAAAGAATAGAAAAGAAAAAAAACCCTAAACTTGATTATGTAATGCTACTAGCTAGCAATAGAATCGCATGTCTGCAAATGTGCTAATAACCATCAATGTCTGAATCCTAATAAGTAATTTA